>JAOWBW010000039.1:1083023-1158432 GCA_026119855.1 Campanula takesimana | reverse complement strand
TTCGACCCATTTCGATTTAATTCTTTTATTTACTTACCCGTTTTAAAAACTATTATATAAAAATGATCAGGGCGTCGAGTAGGTCATTTCTAGCCGAACAAAACTTATTTCAGCGATACTTTTTTCCGGAACTAGGTAAGTTACTAATTCCCCTTTAAATGTTAAAATAGTCATATATGCTCGATGTGATAACTCTACTTGTTAATTTTGTGTTTTGGGTAATATTTGCTATACTTGAAATTTTGGGACAAAAGGGAGTGGTATGAAATGGTTATTGTTGGTGTTAGTCTTGTTCTTAGGCTAATGTTTAGCCTTTGTGTAAGTTGCAATGTAAGGGTGTGCAAGTATTGAATTTGTGGGTTGTGAAACAAAAGGAGTAAACTTTGATTAAGTTTTTAGGCCTGCCGGGTGATGTGGGCGGCCGCCCAAAAATGGGTGTGCGGCCGCACATCTATCTGAAGGGTTGTCTTCTGGGGACAGAGCATTTTGGGCGGACCGTACAGCCCTGTTTGGGCGACCGCCCAGTTGTCTGAAAAAGTTTAGAGTTTTCAACTAAGGAGTTTAGAGATCACCTTGGTCTAGTTTTTGGGTAGTGTCCTAAAGTACTTAGATGATTGTTGTGGAATGTTAGTGATGGATTAAATGTCCTTTTTATGGACTCTTTATAAGGATTCTTTGTGTGCATCTTGTGATGTATTTGGCTTAGTTCCTTCTTGGATTAAATGCCCCGGGTTTTTGTTTAGCAAGTATTCATTACTGTGCTTTTGTAAAGGTCCAGCTGGTCTTGTTGTGGAGTCAGCCAATGGAAGAATTATAGTGGTACAGGTAAGTCCACTATAAGGTTTTCCATTGGAGCTTGTGAGTCAGGCGGTGGGAGAATTATAGTGGCACACAAGCCAAGTTCACTATAAGTGTCCACTGTGCCTTCTAGTTTCCCCAGTCCAGATTGGCCTTGGATGGGATGAATTGCTCCCTTTGGTGAGTATTTGGATTATGACTTTGTGTCATATTTCCCTCTCTGGTTACTTGGTTCTATTGGTTATGATTTGGTTTTCGGGATCCCGACGGCTTCAGCTATTTATGCTGCTCAGATGGTTTTCTCTGATGGGTTTCTCAGTTGGTATTCTCATCAGTTATGGTTATTGGTTAAACCTTGGCTTTGGTATCCACCGGGGTGTGGGCTATGTGACTAATGTGATATATGAGTTGATGTTATATGTTATATGCTTACTTGTTGATATTGTTTCGTTATGATCATCATATCAGCATGTAACGTAGTTGCATTTTAGTAGCTTACTGAGATTTATTCTCACCCTTATTTGTTTACTGTTTTAGATAAAGGCGGGTCCAGGGGATAGGACACTCGGCACGGGAGGACGTTGGTTTGGTAAGAGTTGGGATTTGTTTTGTTGATGGTTACATTATGTAAATGTAAACCTCTGGGTAGAGTACCCGTACTTTCTTATGGTCACATCTATTTTGGTAAATGTTGATGTATGTACATTTGTTTAAAAGTTTGTAAGCCTTCGGGCTAAGTACTTTCGCTGTGAAAGTTTTGTAAAAGTTTGTTTCAAGTTAAGTGAAGTCTTTGAACTTCAAGAGTGTTTTGTGCCACTTTCTAAAAGGACATTTCGAAAAATTTTCTAAAAGGTTTTATAACGTCTTCCGTTCGTGTCCCGAGCGTGGGGCCAAGTAGGACCACGGGTACGGGGCGCGACAGTTGGTATCAGAGCTAGGTTGTAGATGGTCTAGAATGACTAAATGACCTAGGAGGGTAGTAGAGTATAGAGTGAGTAACGTTGAGTTTTGATGCAGGTATTCATTAAAAATGGGTGAAACTGACGGAGATCAGGCCGGCTCTTCGGGGCAAGGGGATGCCAGAGAAGAGGCTCGAATTATGTTTCAGGGAATGTTTGAAGCAGCGATGAAAACTTTAAGTGATCAGAGGCAAGAAAGGGAACAGGTACCACCAAAATATGGCCTAGAACAGTTTCTGAAAATGAAGCCTATGGAGTACGATGGAGAGCCCGATGTATCTAAAACTGAAAGGTGGATTGAATCGATGGAAAAGATCTTTGATGCTTTGAGATGTTCGGAGGAAGATCAAGTCAGGTTTGCTACCTATAAACTGAATGGAGCGGCTGAGCATTGGTGGAAAGCTTTGAAAACTAAATGGGATGAGACTCATGTACCTTACACTTGGGAGAATTTTCTGGGGAAGTTTAAAGAACACTTCATTCCTCGAGTAGACCAAGACAGGAAGGAGATGGAATTTCTTAACTTGGAGCAAGGTTCTATGTCAATTGCTCAATATTCAGCTAAATTCTCAGAGTTGTCCAGGTATTGTACTCACCTAGTGGCAACTGAGGAGAGGAAGGCTATGAGGTTTGTGAAAGGTTTGAAAACCGTGATTAGAACTCAGCTAGTATCCCATAAGTTGCAAGATTTTCAGGATGCAGTGGATCGAGCTTACCAGGTGGAGCATGACATTGAGGAACATAAAAGGAAAATGGAATTGTTAGGCGCTGGGAAGCAAGTTAGGCAACCACCACGTGGTGAGAGTAGAGGAAATCAAGGTGGATCTTCACAATTTAAAGGGTTTTCTCAAAGACAGTCAGGTAACAGAAATCAAAATAATACTTCAGGGAGTCAGAGTAGAGGAGTTTGTAATTATTGTCAGAAAGAAGGGCATTCAGAAGAGAGATGTTGGAAGAAGCAGGGCAAGTGTTTGAACTGTGGTCAGTTAGGACATTTTCAGAGGGATTGCCCTAAGTATAGGATGCAAGCATCGGGAAGTGTGGTTGGGTCCTCTCAGGGTCAGAAAAGGGATTCCTCAGGCAAGCCTAAGGTTCAGGGTCGTGTCTTTGCTATTTCTCAGCAACAGGCTTCGGAGTCCTCTAATGTGATAGGAGGTATTATTTCTGTGTCTAGTTTGAGGGCACATACACTTATAGACCCTGGCTCATCGCATTCTTATGTGTCTGTGCATTTTGCTTCTCGATTGCATTTGTCTTCTGAATCTCTACCTTATGTGTTAGAGGTGTCAACTCCTATAGGGGAGTGTTTGGTGACCAATGAGGTGTTGCATTCTTGTGATGTGCATATACGTGAGCATGTTTTACCTGCTGATTTAGTTATCTTACCATTACAAGATTTTGATGTTATCTTGGGTATGGATTGGTTGGGTAAATATCATGCGTCTGTTGATTGTGCTAATAAAGTGGTCACATTTTCTATCCCAAATGTTCCTAAATTTTCTTTTGAAACTGTTCCTTGGGGTAGAGAGATTAGAATTATTTCTTATATGAAGGCTAGAAAGTTGTTGAACCGGGGTTGTGCGGGGTATTTGGCTAGTGTTTTGGATACTACTAAAAGGGTTCCTGATATTGGGGATGTGCCTATTGTTAAAGAATTTTCAGATGTATTTTCTTCTGAGTATGCTATGCCTCCTGACCGGGAAATAGAGTTCTGTATTGACTTACTTCCAGGTACGGCTCCTATATCTGAGGCACCTTACAGAATGGCCCCAGCTGAATTGAAAGAGTTGAAGGTTCAGTTGCAAGAGTTACTTGATCGAGGATTCATTCGTCCTAGTGTATCCCCGTAGGGAGCTCCAGTATTGTTTGTTAAAAAGAAAGATGGGTCCTTGAGGCTGTGTATTGACTACAGAAAGCTGAATCAGGTAACTATAAAGAATAAATATCCGCTTCCTCATATTGATGATTTATTTGATCAACTTCAGGGGTCAGTTGTCTTTTCAAAACTTGATTTGAGGAGTGGGTACCATCAGTTGAAAATCCGTTCTGAAGATATTTCTAAAACTGCTTTTCGTAGTAGATATGGCCATTATGAGTTTCTTGTTATGCCTTTCGGGTTGACTAATGCTCCGGCTGTTTTTATGGATATGATGAATAGGGTCTTTAAACCTTATCTTGATACCTTCGTGGTTGTATTTATTGATGATATTCTGGTTTATTCCAAGTCCCGGGAGGAGCATGAACAGCATTTGCGAATGGTTTTATCTATTCTTCGTGAGAAGCAGTTGTTTGCTAAATTCAGTAAATGTGCTTTTTGGCTCAATGAAGTATCTTTTCTTGGGCATGTGATCTCCAATAAAGGTATATCAGTTGATCCATCCAAAGTTGAGGCTATTGTGAATTGGAGGAGGCCAGAATCAGTTACAGAAATTCGAAGCTTCTTGGGGTTAGCTGGGTATTACAGAAGGTTCATTGAGGGGTTTTCTAAGATTGCAACTCCCTTGACTCAGTTGACTCGAAAGAATATTCCTTATGTATGGGATTAAAAGTGTCAAGCTAGTTTTGAAGAGTTGAAGAAGAGATTGACTACAGCTCCTATTCTCGCCCTACCTAATGGTAATGATGATTTGGTAATCTATAGTGATGCTTCTAAAGAAGGCCTCGGGTGTGTATTAATGCAGAATGGAAGGGTGATTCCATATGCTTCGAGGAAGTTGACTCCGAGTGAGCAGAATTATCCTACCCATGACATGGAGCTTGCAGCTATTGTCTTTGCATTACACAAGTGGAAACATTATCTTTATGGAGCAAAGTTTGAGATTTTCACAGATCATCAGAGTTTGAAGTATCTTTTCTCCCAGAAAGAGTTGAATAATAGACAATGAAGATGGATGGAGCTGTTGAAGGATTATGATTGTACAATTTCTTATCATCCGGGCAAGGCAAATGTGGTAGCTGATGCTATTAGCCGGAAGTCTTATGTAGCTTCATTGATGGTGCGGGAATGGAAGATGTTGGAGGATGCTCGAGATTGGAGTCCTTATGAATCAAAGCATGGAGCTATTTTTGCGAACGTTCGAGTATTTCCAACTTTAGTTCAACAAATAAAGGAAGCTCAGAAGGATGACCCGGAATTGGTAAAGATTATGAATAAAATCAAAGATGGTAAATTTGAAGATTTCTCACTCAGTTCTGAAGGGGTATTAACTTTCAGGGGTCGTTTGTGTGTACCTAATGTTGATGGGATTAAACGCCAAGTTCTTGATGAAGGCCATAAATCAAGGTATACTATTCATCCCGGGAGTACTAAAATGTATCAGAATTTGAAGCAACACTTTTGGTGGAATAATATGAAGAGAGAGATAGCGGATTATGTATCCAAGTGCTTAACATGTCAATAAGTTAAAGCTGAACATCAAAGGCCTGCAGGATTGCTTCAACCGTTAGAGATTCCGGAATGGAAGTGGGAACATGTTACTATGGATTTTGTGACAGGGTTACCTCGTACTCGAAGAAGGTTTGATGCGGTTTGGGTGATTGTTGATAGATTGACAAAGTCTTCTCATTTTCTACCTATTGAGATCGGTTATTCTATGGAAAAGCTTGTAACTTTGTACATTAATGAGATCGTGAGGTTACATGGAGTTCCAGTGAGCATTGTATCTGATCGTGACCCTAGATTCACATCTCAGTTTTGGCAAGCGTTTCAGAAGGCTTTGGGTTCAGAGTTGAGATTTAGTATAGCTTTTCATCCTCAAACAGATGGTCAGTCCGAGAGAACTATCCAGATTCTTGAGGATATGTTGAGGGCTTGCTCAGTTGATTTTTCAGATTCGTGGGATATTCATTTACCTCTCGTAGAGTTTGCTTATAATAACAGTTTTCAGTCCAGTATTGAGATGGCTCCTTATGAAGCCTTGTATGGAAGGAAATGTCGATCTCCTATCTGTTGGGATGAAGTGGGAGAAGCCAAGATTTGGGGTGTTCAGATGGTTAATGATTCAGTTGAGAAGGTTAAACTTATTCGAGATCGTTTGAGTACTGCCCAGAGTAGACAGAAAAGCTACGCTGATCATCGGAGGCGAGACCTTGAGTTCGAAAAAGGTGACTTTGTGTTTTTGAAGGTTTCCCCTAAGGTTGGTATTCGAAGATATGGGAAGAAAGGCAAGCTTGCTCCGAGGTTTATTGGTCCATTTGAGATTCTTGGAAGAGTGGGGGATCGGGCTTATCGTCTTGCAATACCTCCTTCTCTTGATAAGATCCATAATGTGTTTCATATTTCTATGCTTCGGAAGTATGTGTATGATTCTTCTCATGTTTTATCTGAGGTTCCCGAGGATATTGAGCCGAGTATGTCTTATGAGGAACATCCGGTCCAAGTCATTGATTCGAAGGTGCAAGAATTGAGAAACAAAAGTATTCCTCTTGTTCGAGTTGTGTGGAGGAATCATAATGTGGAGGAATCGACTTGGGAACTTCGGGAAGAGATCGAGAGGAAGTACCCTTGGTTGTTTGAGAGCCTCGGTAAGTAACCCTAAAATTCGGGACGAATTTTTTTTAAGGGGGAGTGATTGTAGCGACCCCAAAACCCGTTTATATTTATTTTATAATTTTGGGGAATTTTATTTGACTTATATGTGCATTTTATGTGTTGCATCATATTTTATGATTTGCATATCATACTTGATTATTTGTGTTATTTACTTAGCTAGTAATAATAATGATTAAAGGAGTTAAATGATTAAGTTGAGACTTTAGGGTCCTAGTTGAAATTATAAGTTAAGGGGCTTAATTGTTGACTTTAGAAGTTCAGTGACCAAAATGTAAAAATGGTAAAGATATTTAGGGAAACTTCCCTTCCCTCTTCCTTTTCTCTGTGTGAACAATTTCTGCAACTTTCTCTACGTTTCAACTTAGGTTAAGAAAGAAAAGGTAAGTTCGACCCATTTCGATTTAATTCTTTTTATTTACTTACCCGTTTTAAAAACTAATTATATAAAAATGATCAGGGCGTCGAGTAGGTCATTTCTAGCCGAACAAAACTTATTTCAGCGATACTTTTTTCCGGAACTAGGTAAGTTACTAATTCCCTTTAAATGTTAAAATAGTCATATATGCTAGATGTGATAACTCTACTTGTTAATTTTGTGTTTTGGGTAATATTTGCTATACTTGAAATTTTGGGACAAAAGGGAGTGGTATGAAATGGTTATTGTTGGTGTTAGTCTTGTTCTTAGGCTAATGTTTAGCCTTTGTGTAAGTTGCAATGTTAAGGGTTGCAAGTATTGGTAATTTTGGGTTGTGAAACAAAAGGAGTAAACTTTGATTAAGTTTTTAGGCCTGCCGGGTGATGTGGGCGGCCGCCCAAAAATGGGTGTGCGGCCGCACATCTATCTGAAGGGTTTTCTTCTGGGGACAGAGCATTTTGGGCGGCCGTACAGCCCTGTTTGGGCGACCGCCCAGTTGTCTGAAAAAGTTTAGAGTTTTCAACTAAGGAGTTTAGAGATCAACCTTGGTCTAGTTTTTGGGTAGTGTCCTAAAGTACTTAGATGATTGTTGTGGAATGTTAGTGATGGATTAAATGTCCTTTTTATGGACTCTTTATAAGGATTCTTTGTGTGCATCTTGTGATGTATTTGGCTTAGTTCCTTCTTGGATTAAATGCCCCGGGTTTTGTTTAGCAAGTATTCATTACTGTGCTTTTGTAAAGGTCCAGCTGGTCTTGTTGTGGAGTCAGCCAATGGAAGAATTATAGTGGTACAGGTAAGTCCACTATAAGGTTTTCCATTGGAGCTTGTGAGTCAGGCGGTGGGAGAATTATAGTGGCACACAAGCCAAGTTCACTATAAGGTGTCCACTGTGCCTTCTAGTTTCCCCAGTCCAGATTGGCCTTGGATGGGATGAATTGCTCCCTTTGGTGAGTATTTGGATTATGACTTTGTGTCATATTTCCCTCTCTGGTTACTTGGTTCTATTGGTTATGATTTGGTTTTCGGGATCCCGACGGCTTCAGCTATTTATGCTGCTCAGATGGTTTTCTCTGATGGGTTTCTCAGTTGGTATTCTCATCAGTTATGGTTATTGGTTAAACCTTGGCTTTGGTATCCACCGGGGTGTGGGCTATGTGACTAATGTGATATATGAGTTGATGTATATGTTATATGCTTACTTGTTGATATTGTTTCGTTATGATCATCATATCAGCATGTAACGTAGTTGCATTTTAGTAGCTTACTGAGATTTATTCTCACCCTTATTTGTTTACTGTTTTAGATAAAGGCGGGTCCAGGGGATAGGACACTCGGCACGGGAGGACGTTGGTTTGGTAAGAGTTGGGATTTGTTTTGTTGATGGTTACATTATGTAAATGTAAACCTCTGGGTAGAGTACCCGTACTTTCTTATGGTCACATCTATTTTGGTAAATGTTGATGTATGTACATTTGTTTAAAAGTTTGTAAGCCTTCGGGCTAAGTACTTTCGCTGTGAAAGTGTTTGTAAAAGTTTGTTTCAAGTTAAGTGAAGTCTTTGAACTTCAAGAGTGTTTTGTGCCACTTTCTAAAAGGACATTTCGAAAAATTTTCTAAAAGGTTTCATAACGTCTTCCGTTCGTGTCCCGAGCGTGGGGCCAAGTAGGACCACGGGTACGGGGCGCGACAGTATCAAACATCCTTCTCCGGCTTTACAAACCCGCAATTAAAAAGTCACGACCAGATAACTCAATCCATACCGGTATCGGCCTCGTTCTCGGCCTTTTCAAGGAACTCTTCAAAGTTACCCGGCTCTAACGCAGGTGGGTCCCAAATAGGCCAGTTATCATTATGATCTTAGGCCTTGATAACCTTGAGACTACCCTCCGAAAACGGAACCAGAGAATGGGCCGCCCTCGCCTCAACACTATAAGCATCCTGATGAAAAAGACGAACGCACTTCTCCAACGGCACATTGACTTATGGATCAATATATAGAAGACGAGTCAAATTGGACCAGGCATCATTATATATTGTGCCGACTCTATCGCTTAAATCCGCCCTAAATTGGGGCCCCCTTTTGTAAGCTTCAATGGCAGCTTTCTCCCTGCTCGTCACGCTCTCTTCCAGACGAGCATACTGGTCTTCCACCAAGGCAAGCTTCTCCTTGACCGTGACCTTCTCTCCCGCTAATGTCTCGGCACGCTTCCTCTCATCCTCGATATCAGCTTTTGAGGCCAGCAGGGATTCCTTCAGTTTTGTAGCTTCTTCCTGGGATCGACGTTGTGATGCATCAAGAAAAGCTCTTTCTTTCTCTAAGGCAACCACCTTAACGTTAAGATCATCGATAGAACCTTTGAGCCTCACCACCTTGGCTTCATTATCCCGTAGAGACTCGTAAGCTTGTCGATACATGGCGTAGTCGTTTTGGGCAAGAGAAGCAACCTACGAAAAAGGAAGAAGATATGAGCAAGTGAGCAGAAAAACAAAAAGGAGCCAAGATATCCAGAAGCATTACCTCACTAAGAATTAAGCCGTTATGGTTCAACACTTCTTGAGAAGTAGGTCTCTCGGCAACCAGCTGATTGATAGTATCAGCATTCATGACTCGTTTGATCACAGGACCGCCCTTCATCAAGGCAAGGCCCGAGCGGACCGACACATCTAACCCTGATAGGATGGGAACCCCACTAAACTGCTCAACCCAGCGCTTAACCTCGTCATCTGGTAAGACTGAGGTAGAAGCGTAATCATGAGTAGAGGGAGTTGACTTTTTTGGGGTGGGGCGCGGACCTCCCTGATCTCCTCCCTGGTTCTTTTCTGGCTTTGACGAGCATCTCCTTGATCCACCTGAATCATAGTCTTACCCTGGCCCAGGTCTTGACTCTGAGTCTGGCTATCAGGAGTGCCTTCCTCGGTTTCGGGGGCCTCCACCTCGGTACCGTCTCTAACCTCCTCTACAACTCGGTCAGACATAGGAACCGCGGAATCTTCCTTGTTCTGTAGTAAGGCCTGCCTTGCGTTCATATCGGCACTACACTTTTCCAAAGCGGCGATTCTGGACCTTTGTTTCTTCATCTGGGACGCCTCGAAGGGATCGATTTGCTCCATATCTATCTCTTCTATTTTCTCCATGGTCAAAACTGTACAAAGGATAAGTATCAGAACGAGATAATCTTGGGTTTGGATGGGTCAGACTTGATGGTCAGAGTCCTTGTCGTCTTGTTAAAGCTCACATTGAAGAAATAGTCAAATTCAAACATGCAAGTTTCGAAGTTAAGACAGCGGCAAAGTACGATGAAGCTGATCAGATACCTGATGGCATTGGCACCAATGTGGGCCGGCATTATTTCCCAGGATTCCAGGAACTCATTAATAAATGGGTCAAGGGGAAGCCTTAAGCCTAATTGAAATTGTTTGAAGAAGAAAGAAACGACTGCCTGATCGTAGTAAAAATGATAGATTTTCTCGTCGGTATCTAGGGGGACGGCCTTACTATAGTACAGACGATATTCCTCACGATCTATCCCATACTGAGAGTATAGGACCTCCAACATCTCATCACCCGGTTTGGGATGCTTATCTGTGACGGGACCTGACTTGCCTTTATTCTTACCCACATTTTTAGCATTGGCTCCCCGCCTTGGTCTGGTGACATTGGCGTCAAACCTGTCCATGATTCTCCCGGAAGTACTCTCCTGGCCATACCTGTAGAGGAGACAGAGGGGTTAGACTCATCTGGAAGCCTGGACAAGGAAGTTTTACCCTCCGAATCGACTAAAGAGACCGAGGAGGTTACTCCCTCAGGACGAGATCGGAACAGGGACTTGTCTCTTACATAATGCAAAAGAATATGGCTAAGGACGTCGCTATAAATACTCAACATCGTCACATCGGCATCATCACCCCTCACGGTCCTAGGAGCAAATAAACCAGAGGGATATCTAACATCTTCTTATTGATATACAAGAGCTCCCCAATTGATAGCAAAGACAACATTTTCCATATCCCCTCAGATTTAATGTAAATTATACTATTCCTCCTATAAAAACCATACAACGGGCCTATACTTGAGCTTGAAGAACCAGACATTGCGAGCGGTCTGGAGGTCAAGGTTTGTTCAAAAATATGGCTAATTCGACAAAGGTAGATGCAAAGATGAAAGCTTCAAAGTTTTGGCCGGAACCCTAGTTATGGGGAATTCGCAAAAATAAGTGAAAGGGAGCGAAAAGTACCTTGAAAACAGAAAAATGGTCGGATGGAATTGGTCGGGAAGCTACCCTGAAAATGTTGAATGGAACGAATCAACGAAAAGCCGAGTACAGAACGGAGATTACTGCGCCGGCGATTGTCGAAGCTCTTAAACCCTCTCTTTAAAACTTTGAAAAAGTGAAATGAAAGGAAGGGATTTGAATTTATATTTCGGGTCAGCCGGGTTATACCCGAATCTGACTCGACCATACCCAGAGATCCACGGGTTGACACGTTCCCCAGTAAACTTTATGATTACCCCTCATTAATAGGGGGTCTTTTCAATCAATCATACTTACACCACCTGACAATGAACAGTCGAAGGGGAAACATTTGGGACAACACAACCGTCAAAACTGATGACAAGTTTTAAATCTAAAGGCACCTACTTAGTTACATTGACATGATGAGTCGGAAAGCGGGGAGTTAATAAGGGAATGACGAGACAAGGATTGAAGAAGTGAATTTAGCCACGAGATCGAGTTTTAAATATTTACGGCTTAGCGTACGGTCGACATCTCGACAAAGTGATAGGCGCTGAGTTGAAACGGTTCAAATACATGCCGACATAACCTCGTGCCGAGGTTGATCTACAATCAGGTTCTCGTTTGATTATAAGCCAAAATTGAAGGTAGCAAAACCATGGAAGAAACAGAGCAAAGGCGATGGCAACAAGAAAGGTTAAAGTTTCAATATAGACAAGCAAAAAGGACCCCCACAACAAGGTCGGGGGCCTGACCTATACAAAATCGACAAATAAACTGACTAGACAGACTAGATAAATATTTAATAAAGATCTTGATCTTGATCTTGGTCTTCATCGCCATCCTCCGTTTCTTCATCACTTTCATATCCTGGATCATCAACATCAACACCATCTCTGATATCTGCCTCATCATCCTCATCCTCATCATCCTCATCATTATCTTCATCAAGATCATCACCATCATGTTCGCTATCATCGTCATCATCGGAAAACTCATTCTCGCTGAAAATAGGATCAGGTTCTGAAAATTCTCCGTTGCTGTCAGACGGAGACTCCTCCGTCGGAAAAGATGAACGGCGCTTCGAGGGAAACATAGAATCGCTGCTGCTTGATGAACTAGAACCATTTGTTTGATTCTCAGTATCTAAGTCCACTTCTTCGGGGAATGCATCGTCGTATGATCTTTTTGGGGCCATCTTGGGGTTTCTTGAAGGATCTTAAAAGAAGAAGGGAAAACGATTTTTGGGAAAAAGAATCTCATATATCACCTGGATATACGAAGATGGAGCATTTATAAGGATCATTATTGGGACGCAATTAATGAAGCAGTCACTTCCCAAGAAGGATAATGATTTCACCTGAAATAAATCAAGATGACATTAGGAAATTTAAACCATTAAGGATTTGGTGGCTGACTGTCAAATCAACAATAAATGAAGCTGCAGTAAATGACCAGTCCAGTTCCTACTCGGCATGCCGAGATAGAAACTCGGGGGCCACTGAACGACATTAACCGACTTGGTTAAAGGGGATCCATAAACTCTGGACCCACACCTAAAAGGCCTAGACTGAGAGGCCCATTCACCAGAGGCCCTGCTTATGGGCCGACATCAACCAAGCCGAGCAGGCAGTCCTTGCCTAGGCCGAGTCTTAGGGGGCCTAATCCCTAGTCGGCCTCTATGATGAGCTGAGTTAGATGACGGGCCGAGATGTATCATAAACCTCCCATTATCACAGAGAGTCCACTTACAGAGTTCGACTACAACTCTAACATTGAAGATCCTTATCTAAACAAGGATATCTTTTCTACAAGATAACTGGGATATCACTCATCCTTATCAGGATTCTATCTCCAAGGAATACGAGTCCCACAGCAATACGGGCTCCCTGGATTTTCTAACAAGTCCGTACTCATTCACCCATGCCTATATAAACAGGTTCTCTACACAGGAAACAGGTAATAAACTTTTTGGCTCTTAACTAGTCAATTGATCGTTACATTTTCATACACTACCCGATTCTTATTCTCACGCCGGAGGGCCTTCGCCGGTGAAGCCCCGGCGTAGTTTACATTTGTTTATCGTGCGCAGATCCGAACAGGAAAGTTCTTATTGTTGGATTTATCCGAACCGCTAGACGAAGGCTGATCCGATACGTTTTTTAGCAGCATCAGTAGGAGAGAACAAATGAAATACAAATAGTAAGAGGATAGTTGTTGTGAGTATGACATGTAAGACTCATCAAATAAAGATGTTATATAAGTTTTCTTTTTTGCGCTTTTGAAATCTTAATTATTTAGCAAGAGGTAAACAAAGAACACATAGGATCCGTTGAATTTCAAATAGTCAATTTCACTAATAAGATAGATAGACTTACTTCACATTTGCAATTTCACATAAAAGACTATTTATATGAGAGAAGTCTCCTTAAAATTCTGGGAGTACATATATATATATATATATATATATATATATATATATATATATATATATATATATATATATATATATATACATACATATATATATATATATACTATTTATATGAGAGAAGTCTCCTTAAAATTCTGGGAGTACGTATATATATATATACATACATATATATACATACATACATACATATATGTATGTATGTGTATATATATATATGTATGTATGTATGTATATATATATATATGTATGTATGTATGTATGTATATATATATATATATATATATATATAGGTGCTCAAATGAGAACCTAAATATCGTGAGAACCATGAGAACCAATAACCACCATTAGATTAAAATTGTTGAATTGTTGAGATTAAGACACAATAAGAAGAAGGAGCAATGGTATTTTCGAAATTAATCTAAACTATGAGGTAAAAAATTGAGATAGGCATTCCTTTCTTTGGCTAAGCTAAACGTCATGTGTGAACTATCTCTTAAAGGCATGCCACGTCATCACCAATAATTTCCCTCAAATTTCAAAATAAAATATCTCAATATCTATAAGTTGGAATTTTTTTTTCGAAAACACTGATTTTTTTGTCTCGACAAGACGATTCAAACTACATCCTGAAGATAGGGTTTTGAAACAAAATATTAAATAACAATGAAATTTTAAAAATACATTTAGATACAATAGGTAAACAGCTCTTGTATCCAATATCAAATGTGTTCAACAATCCACTTGGATACAATAGCTAAACAACTCCTGTATCCAATATCTGTGTTGAACAATCCACTTGAATACATTTAGCTATTGTATCCAAGTGAAATCGGCCAACCAATTCCACTTAAATACAAAAGCTATTTTAGCTAGTGTATCCAATAGCAATGTTGACATATTACCCTTGAATACAATAGGGAAACAATATGGAAGTAGCTAGTGTATTCAATAGCAATGTGTATGAACATTGCTGTTGGATACTGTTGGTCCCAAAGGGACAACAAGGGTATGAAAAATGCTAGAGGGGGGGGTGAATAGCGTTTTTAAAATTATTTTCAAACCCTTTTGCAAATCAATGGCTTATGCGCACAGTTCTCAAATAAGCTAAGTATAGCGCGCAGAGAGAGTGTGAAATGCACAGCGGAAATTTAAGCAGCTACTGCGCAGAGATAAAAACGCACGCGCTAAGTTTGGCTTAAAGTGTTGGTTAAAAAGGATTCTAAGGCAATAAGCAATAACAAACACAGCAGCAACAGCAGTAATCTGGTAAGATCAAACACATCAATAATTCAGAAATAACTAAGCAGGAAACAAATAGCAAGAATAATGAACAAGCTATTTAGAGAGGTTCGATCGATGAAAGATCTACGTCCTCTACAAGATGGTTAGTCTTGGATTTTCTAATGAGATTTATATTGATGTGAGGAGATTTTACAAGATTACAAAGAATCAAAACTCAAATCAAAATCTAATCTATGAAGTGAAAATCCTAGACTAAACTGGTGTTTCTCGAGAAGTAAGATCTAAATGATCGAAGCTTCAAGAGGTGTGTGTGTGACAGAATTTCTGGGCTCTATGAATCTGAGATGAAGAGCACGAAGAATTCTGGTGATATAAGGCTTAGGATCTGGGCAGGAGTTTGAAGGTTTGAAGGTTGTTTTTGAATCTGGGATTATGAGCAGCAATCTTCTTAACTTCAAGGACACTTATAAAAGCACAAACTCTAGCAACTTGGGAATGAAGATGAGCAGGCTATTTAGAGAAGAGAGCTTAAAACTAGCCGTTAGTGCTCTGAGCAAGGACGATGAGCTGGCACTATATGATTGGTGCGCAGATGTCCTTTATAGCCGTTGGGGCTCTGATCAAGGTTGATGACCTAGCACAATATGATTGGTGCGTAGGGATCTTTGAGCCGTTGGAGACTGAGCATGAAGACTAAATTCAAAAGCTTTTTCTAGAAGGTTGACAGCTGTCTTTATTTGAATTATTTCATCTGAGTGCATCTCCACCGTTGGATATGTTGAGTGTGCAAATTTGTCGTTTCTTCACACCTCAGCACTTTAATAAGCGTGCATCTTCTAAGCGTTTTCCAAGTTAGGTGATCTGAATGCATCAAAAATTGAGCAAGGTAGAATGTTGCGCAGGAGAGACCTGGGCAGGGTGTCCTGCGCAGAGAAGTCCTGTGCAGAGACCACAGTCTTGCTTAGTTCTTCATTCCTTTTAGCTCCAAGTCCTATATTCTAAGCCTATACTATAAAATGGACAAAGCTAAAAATTGAAGTCATAAAACTTCTTACATAGGGTCCTAAAGTCCATAAAATACTCTTAGGTGATGGTATCAATCAATTCTAACATAATTAGAAGGGTTAAGAGATAAGCATACCCAACAGATACAATAGGTGTTTGCCTATTGTATCTAACTGAATTTTATGAAAATTGTATTGGATACAATAGGGAAGTAGCTAGTGAATCCAATAGCAATGTGTATGAACATTGCTGTTGGATACAATAGGTGTTTGCCTATTGTATCTAACTGAATTGTTATTAACATTGTATTGGATACAATAGGAAAGTAGCTAGTGTATCCAATAGCAATGTGTATGAACATTGCTGTTGGATACAATAGGTGTTTGCCTATTGTATCTAACTGAATTGTTATGAACATTGTATTAGATACAATAGCTATTTAGTATTTTGACTATTTTTTCAAAAACCTATCTTCAGGGATGTAGTTTGATTCGTCTCGTCGAGACAAAAAAATCAGCGTTCTCGGATTATTTTTTCGATTTATAGTTAATGAGATATTTAATTTTGAAAATTTAGGGAAATTTTGGATGATGACGTGGCAAGTTTTGGAACACACATGGTATTTTTCCCTTTCCTTTGTCTGTCAACCTAATTACAAGAATGCCACCGAATTTTTAAACTAAAAAGGCAATCTAAACCCTTGATTTGTGTCTAATCTAATGGTTATCCTTGGTTCTCATGGTTCTCATGTAATTGGGTTCTCATAGGAGCATGACCCTATACATATATATATATATATATACACACACACACATAGAACCTATCCTATATGGACTAGGTACGTACGGATTGCGGAAAAAATAAACGCCGTTATAATCTCTTTGCCAAATACACCAAGCGTTTCGTTTCTTCCCCGATAAAATAAAAACCCTCCTACAATCCCTTCTCCTATGCGTACTCTTCTTTCTTCCTTTCTTTCCCATTAATGGAAAAGGGCATCTAAAATCCGAATTGGAATTCTTCATTCCCATTAGAGTTTCGAATTGGGTTCCTCTCTTTCATATCTATCTGCCAGCAATATGAAATTGGGGTTACCGAAATTGGTCAAAAAAAAAATCAAGGCTGTATATATATATATATATATATATACACACACACACACACGCTCGCGCTCTAATGAGAACCGTGAGAACCAAGTATAACTGTAATACCCGAAGGCTGTATATATATATATATATATACACACACACGCTCGCGCTCCAATGAGAACCGTGAGAACCAAGTATAACTGTAATACCTGACTTTTCCCCCTAAATATTTTATTTTTGGACTTTTTTATTTATTAATTGGTCCAAGTCAATCAATGAAAGTATTGGGCTTTAGTTATTGAGTTAAAATAGAAAACCCCAAGTCATTATTTTAAGAGGAGGAGGAATCCTTTTTGGGTTAGGAGTTGAAAACCCTTTTAGTATTTAACCTCTCTATAATTACCCTAGCCTCTTTATTTGTGGATCCAGAAAAGAAATCACAAAGAAAGATAGAGAGAGCGAGAGAGAAAGGCAGGGGGAGGGAGAGAGTAACGCAGAGAAAGAGAACAAGAAGGCGGGAGAGAGGAGAGATTCCGGATTGTCCATTGAAGGTACACCCAATCGCCTAATCTTTTCTCTTCAATCTTGAATCATTAGGAATTAATGAATTGAAACCCTAAGAATAATGTTATCAACTAGGGTTTGGTGACTAGGGTTTTGAGGTTGATGATGAGCTTGTGTGTATGCGCAGAGTGGGTGTGTGCAGTGTCGTGTGTGTGTGTGTGTGTGTGTGTGTGTGTGTGTGTGTGTGTTTGTGTGTGTGCGTGTGTTTGTGTGTGTGTTGTGAAGGTGTTTTTAGTGTGTGTAATTAAGAATTGGAAAATAGTATTGGGAATTGAAGATGGTAAACCCTAGGGGCATTATGGCAAAACTCTAGGGGTATTTTGGTAAACCCAAAAGGGTATTTTGGGTATAATTTTAATGGGTTGTATACGAAAACCTAGAATGAGTATTAACCTTAAAAGGATTTAAAGAGAATAACTTATAGGTTAATAATAAGAGAAGTAAAATATAATGGGGACGGAAGTAAAATAGTGTTTACTTGCGTCTAAAGAAAGTTATTTTCGCATGATTGTAGATACATGCGCGTGGTTTTGCAAAGAGGATTACGCAAGCCAAGGTAAGGGATTACGTTCCTAAGTCTTTTTGAGATTCATCCTTTGAAATAGGATCCTCATATTCTTTCTAAGTGTAGCTACCAAGTGGCCGGTAGTATTTGAACTCTTATGACATGAACGTCTTTTGAAATTATCTTACCCTTGATGTGTATTGTTCAATAGGTATCTAAAGTGATTGAAATTGTGATATGTGTTCTTATACCTTTGAACACTATGTGGAATATTGTTGTATCTAATTGAACAGGTGCAGTTAGTTTTGTCTGATTGAAAAGGACTTAGCAGGAATTAGTCTGATTGAAAAGGACTAAATGAAATTGTATAGTTCGATTGAAAAGAACTTAGACACTTATACGCTATATGATGAAGTAGCTTAATGATCATGATCTATTTTAATAAGGGAGCACCCTGAAAAGGTGTAAGTTCTCTTATTCTCTTAACACCCTGAAAAGGTGAATTGTAATTATGGAATTGACGAACTTGTGATAGTGCCACAACTTTCTTAAGTATTTTAATTGTATTTTGAAAGTGTACAGTTAAGTTATTGATGATTAGCGTTCATTGAGAATATCTTTTTGGCTCCGTTTTTTCGGTCATATCTTCTTAGTACCCGGAGAGATCCCGTATAAACTTACTGAGCATTGTTCGCTCACCCTTTTCTTATATTATTTCCCCCATGTAAAGAGTAGAGGGAATGATTGGATTGCAAGGAAGGGTTGTCCGTGATTTAAATGAAGAGTTTTAAGACAATTATTTGTTTAATGTTAGAGCTAGTGGGTTGCACTAGCCGTTAAGTTTTGAAATACAATTATGCTTCCGCTCTATTTTGAATTGTGGTTAGATTATACTAGCCGTTACATTTGAACGTTGGATTTGAATTATGTTTAACGTTTGGGATTTCCTAGTTTATGGAATATTATTATTATTATTGGAAAGTTTGGGACGTTACAATAACCGTTTGAATAAATTCAAAATCAAGAGTCCAGATTATAGATACAATGGATACAGTAGCTAATTTTCAAAATACACTCGGATACATTAGTCATTTAAGCTACTGTATCCAAGTGCAACACTTGGATACAGTACTTATTTAGCTACTGTATCCAAATGCCATATCAAAATTTAAGTGTTGTATCCAATGTATCTATAATATGGACCCTTAAATTTTTATTCTAATCTAATGGTTATGTTTGGTTCTCACGGTTCTCACATAATTGTGGTTCTCATTTGAGCACCTCCATATATAGGGTCTTGCTCCTGTGAGAACCATATTATATGAGAACCATGAGAACCATTTATAGCCTTTGGATTAAAAAGAAATGGACTGTTCAGATTAGAGACAAGAGATTAAAGAAACGGTGGCAATTTTGAAATTACCAGGACAAGCAAAGGGCAAAAAGGTCAAATCGTGTATAAACCGTCAATTAACCTCGTTTACACACACAAAACACACACACACACTCCGAAGAATTTGAAAAGGCGAGAATAAACCCTCGACGATCAAACCCTTCCCAATTCTCCGGCCATAACGAGGCATTTCCACCGAGGATTCTGCGATTTCACTATCCGGCGACCGTCTCTTCACCAGCTTCTTTCTCCATCAAAAATTAACTAAAATGGCATCTCCTAACGATAGAATCAACATAGAGAACCAAAATCAACAAGGTGAGGTTTCTAATTGCACTTTCTACTGTTATTATTAGCCATATTTCACGATTCGAAACTGTTTAATTGAAATTTTTGTTACGGTTTCAAACTAGAAAAATTGCATAATGTATCTAACTGTGTTCATATATTTAATCGTTATATTTGCTATTGGATACACTTGCGAAAGAGCTATTGTATCCAAGGGTAATGTTGTCCACATTGCTGTCGGATACAAATAGGCATTTGGCTATTGTATCTAATAGCAATGTTGACACATTGCTGTTGGATACACTAGCTATTTGGCTAGTGTATCTAAGAGCAATGTGTCAACATTCCTGTTGGACACAATAGCTATTTGGCAAGTGTATCGAATAGCAATGCTGACACATTGCTGTTGAATACAATAGCTATTTGGCTACTGTATCTAATAGCAATGTTGTTACATTGCTATTGGATACACTAGCTATTTGGCTAGTGTATCTAATAGCAATGTATCAACATTGCTGTTTGATATAATAGCTATTTAGATATTGTATCTAAGAGCAATGTGTCCACATTGCTGATGGATACAATAGCTATTTGGCTAGTGTATCTAAGAGCAATGTCTCAACATTGCTGTTGGATAAACTAGCTATTTGGCTAGTGTATCTAATAGCAATGGGTCAACATTGCTGTTGGATATAATAGCTATTTGGCTATTGTATCTAAGAGCAATGTGTCAACATTGCTGTTGGATATAATAGCTATTTGGCTAGTGTATCTGTAAGGATCCCGTCCCCGGGGTGAAATAAGCAAAGTTCACACGAGGAAGAAATGCCACGGGTAACTTTCCTAACGAAAAAAGAAACGGAGTCGCCACATTTGTTAATTTTAAACCAAACAAATAAAAATGGTTAGAGAAGGTGAGTTCGGAGGTCACGTTACACTTTGGGAAGAACATACTTGCGGTTCACCCAAAGTGCCTCGGAAAAACCGAGTCTCCCTTGTTAGTTTGAAAATGTGCATGTGTGTGTGTGTATTTAACGGAAAAGTTTCTGTTATTGGTTTTGTTTGGAAAAAAAAAACTTAACTGAAAGGGTCTGTTTATTAAGAAACTAGGGATCAGAGGGCAAAACAGACATTTTGCCCCCTGTTCCCAACACAGCCGTACGGATGGACAGGTAGTTTCCTGGGATCTTACAGTTCAATCAAAAACCGTCCAGTTACAGAGCAGAAACAGAACATTTTGTTGAAGCTGGACAGAACTGTTTTGATTTTAGTTTGTTTAAAACACTTTATAAGTTTAAATACAACATTCCTATGCTAAATGATCATCACTTAGTCCCCAAAACAAGTATTTGGGTGTGATCATAAGCAATCTTTGGAGAAAATTGAGAAAAGTTGATGAACATGCCCTTTGGGCCAAAATTGACCATTTGGTGATTAAAGATTGAAACTTTATCACCAAGATGGCATTTTTATGACTTATTAACCTTTAAGGAATCAAATTAACACATAAAGATTGAATATTTGTAACCCCAAAGGGGACTTTAGATCTAGATCAATGTTGGATGATAAAGATGGAAGCTTTATCATCCGAATGATCATAATTGCCAACAAAAGTATTATTTTAACTAGACAAGAATGTAAATGACAATCAACAAGCCATGATCATCTAGGTTTGAACCTCTTCCACACAAGGCATGGAGGGCACCTTGGATCATCTCATGGCTTGGACAAGAGAAATATAGATTAATATATGTATATTTGCTTGAATGGACAAGTCTTGCATAAATGTAAAGTTGCTTGAATGGACAAGTCTTACAAGTAATATAAAGTTGCTTGAATGGACAAGTCTTACAAGTAATGAAAAGATCAACATAAACTTAAACAAAGATTAAAGAGAAAATAGAGTTATAGATGAAGAGAAGGGAGGGGGAGAAGGTGGCTTTACCTATTTTGGTTTAGCCAATCTTCCTTTCTTTCTTTCACTCTTTGTTTCACTCTTCTGTCACGCTACTGGAGTGATTTCGACAGAGTAACCTTTCTTATGTTGTTTCTCCCCTGTAATGATCAACAAGGGGTTCAATTTATAGAGGCTGAGGGTGCCCAACATAGCCGTACGGCTAGGGACCTCATGTGCCCAATCCATCTGTACGGCTCGACTTGGCGAGCTTCTGGATTTTTCCAAGTTTAATTCCAGTTCAGTCCTGGAATATCAGGTTTATTCTAGTGAGGTCCTGGCCCATTGGTTTATCCCTAAATGGTACCAAGAATTCCTCTAAATTAGGTTAATTTCAGATTGGGGTACTTACAGAGCCCCTCGGCAACGTCGCTTTTGAAGAAAGCGGGGTTGTCGATAAAACAAGAATCCCAATCTGATGGGAGGACGGCTTGGCCGATTTGGGTGAGAGAATTTCAAGGCTACACAAACCTATAATCATCCCATTTTGATGGGAGGTTGGCATAGCCGATTTGTTCTATGGCTGGCCCTAGAGGTATAGGATTCCTACGTATCCCTATTCGAGGCAATCAAGCCTATCTTAGTTCGAAAGAGGGGTGAGAGATTTTGAGGCTACTCAAACCTATAGACGACCATCGAGGTCGGGTGGGGAATTCGGGCATGACACTCATTCGGTCAGAGGCAAAGGTTCGGGAGTGACACTCATTCGGTCAGAGGCAAAGGTTCGGGCGTGACACTCATTCGGTCAGAGGTGAAGGTTCGGGCGTGACACTCATTTGGTCAGAGGCGAAGGTTCGAGCGTGACACTCATTTGGTCAGAGGCGAAGGTTCGGGCGTGACACTCATTTGGTCAGAGGCAAGGCTCGGGCATGACATTCATTTGGTCAGAGTCAAGGTTTTGGCGTGACACTCATTTGGTCAGAGGTAAGGACTCGGGCGTGACACTCATTTGGTCAGAGGCAAGGACTTGGGCGTGACACTCATTCGGTCAGAGGCAAGGTTTGGGCGTGACGCTTATTCGGTCAGAGGTAAATACTCGGGCATGAAACTCATTCGGTCAGAGGCAAGGACTTGGGCGTGACACTCATTCGGTCAGAGGCATAGACTCGGGCATGACACTCGTTCGGTCAGAGGCAAAGACTTGGGTGTGACACTCATTTGGTCAGAGGCAAAGACTTGGTCAACCTGGCTCTATGGGAGAGGGTTGACTACAAGACTGGTCTTACATCATCTTCGACTGCCGGGAGAACAACGGATTTGACTCTCACTTGGTCAATACTAAAGGTTTGGTCAACACTAACTACGAGATGGTTGACTAACAAGGATGGTCTTACATCATTTTGGACTGCCGGGACAACAAAAGATTTGACTTTCACTTGGTCAATCCTAAAGGTTTGGTCAACACTAACTACGAGATGGTTGACTAACAAGGATGGTCTTACGTCATTTTGGGCTGCCTGGAGAACAACGGATTTGACTCTCACTTGGTCAATCCTAAAGGTTTGGTTAACACTAACTACGAGATGTTTGACTAACAAGGATGGTCTTACGTCATTTTGGACTGCCGGGACAACAATGGATTTGACTTTCACTTGGTCAATCCTAAAGGTTTGCTTAACACTAACTACGAGATGGTTGACTAACAAGGATGATCTTACGTTAGGGACGGCCAATTTTCTTGGACATTCAATTTGACTCTCCATGAGTCAAAGTCAGGGTTTGACTCTCGTTTGGTCAGTCGAAGGGATTTTCTCGACACTCATTTGGTCGAAGTCGGGATTTGACTCTCTTTTGGTCAATCAAATAATTTTTAACTGGGCTTACGTCAGGGACGGCCAAAGGACACTTTTTCATATTATTAACATGTTAACCTGGACTTACGAAGTATGGCCGGGTCAATTTCAACAAAGCTGGTCTTACGTCCATCTATGGACTGCCCGGACACATTTTTAGTGGGAACCTATTTAACTTTCTAGGTTCAAAGCAAATTGCATGAGCCCCAAAAGGGAGGGAAATTCTGGTGCATTTCTGGGACTGATTTAAATGGAGCTTTAAATGGGTGATGTCACAAAGCCATTCAATCAAGAAACCATTAATTTTTGTCAGGGACAAAGTAGCCGTACGGCTAAAGGAGTGATGTTGCTTTTCCAATAAATTTTTTTCCAAGCCTGGTCATCTTCTTCATCATCACAGTCTGGAGTCCAACAGCAGTCTTTCACCTCCCATTTTTGACATTTCCCTTCCATAGAACCTTTTCTCATGGAAAAGCCACCAAAATTGTCCAAAGTTGACCAAGAATGTTTTGAAGGAAACCTTAGGCTTTGGATGAGGCATCAAATGGGGAGTCACAAGGACATATTCAAGTACAAATTTGGTCTTCAGTCTTTTTGGTCTCTCAAAGAGTTCATCCCAGATCTCGAGCTTCTGAGGGCCGCCGCATCTTTCTGGGACGTGAGGAGGCACGTGTACTGTTTTTCTTACAACGAGATCACTCCGACTTACAAAGATTTCAGAGCTCTAGTGGGTGGCATAGACACGAAGGTCGTCGCTCTTCCCTCAGTTGATGATACCACTTGTGTTGAGAGATTGGTCTCTCTCCTCGACATTCCTTTGGAAGAGGCTCAATGTATGGTCATTAATCCAAATTTCATTGATATCTCCGACCTTCCTGAGAAGTTCATGGAGCGTTCTGATGAGGCTTCTGGGAATGCCTTCGGGCTATGCATCCTTGCTTTCTTCTATATGGTGGGTTCCAAGGGTACTTACCACCGGGTTTTGTTGAGTGTGCTCGAGGAGTGTCTGGCGGGCAAAGACATCGTTCCTTTGGTCTTAGGCGAGACTCTCCATGGTATGGACCGTTTGGCTTTGGGAGACGGTTTTATGCATAGCGGTAGCCCTGCTTTGCTTACCTTATGGCTGAGGGAGAGGTTAGTGGCCGTCCCTGAGGCTCCTCTTTCTCACAAACCATGGTCGTATTCTTTGAGAGGGCTCATTCTGGATTTAGCCCAGAGCGGTTGGGAGGCTCATATGGCTCGTCTCAAAACTGAAGAAATCCGTTGGTGGGTGCCACATTGGCACATTAACTCAGTGCGGGAGTGTCAGGATGGTTCCCCCTTTGTTCGGGTGCCGAGCCTTTTGGGATCGTCCTTTAACGTCCCTTCCTTGGTCCGCCGGCAGTTTGGCTTGCTACAGACTCCTGTGTTGGAGTGGTCAGATATCAATCCATAGCATTTGAGGCTTTCGCCTTTATCCATGTGGGACCCTTCCACCACTTTCCTCTTTTCCCAGTTGTGGACCCATTCCCTTTTTCCAGTTCGGGCAATCCTCAAGGGTGCAGCTAGCACGATTCTGACCACTGTTTACTTGGATTGGTATGAGCAGACCATGGGACAAACTTAAAGGCTCATTGAGGAGAGGCGTGGGGACATCCTTGGAGGATACTATGTCCCTAGTAGGGTTTTGAGGGAGGCAGAGGCCGTGACGAGCGGTCATAACTTTACTGGAGACGCTATTGAAGACTACCAAGCTCTCGCTGAGAGGAGGGAAGTGATACCTAGAATCAAGGCATGACTTAAGGACTTTCGGGACCGCGTGGCAGTTGACACAGCTCTAAAAGCGGCCAGCCTAATGGAAGATGCCGGGCGGGCTCCCAATTTAGGGAGGAACGAGATCGATCTTTTCGACATGAAGAGGAAATATACTCGGAGGAGTCAAAAGAAGAAATAGAGGGGTGAAGGTCAATGATGGCCTATAGTCCTAAGTATCCACTCATTGTTATTGCAGACACATTAGTTTTCTTAAGTGTTTTATTAGTCTTTTAGCATGTTGCCCGAGGTCAAGAGTAGACCGTGCTTGAACTCATCAAATAAGTGTTTTAACCGTAATGAAAGTGGTTATCGAATGAGTTCTTTTGGAGAAACAAAATTTAAATTTTATTTATTTTTTAGATCGGACCAATAGTTGGCTGCCTACGTTCCCCTTTTACAAGTAAGACTAAGGGGCTCAGGTCATCGTAGTTCTTTCCATCAATTTTTTATGCAAACCTTCCTCTCTTTTTTTAAACATAATATCGGCGAAGCTTATCACCATTGACCGGGTGCACGAAGGGATTCCCATCGAAATCTGCAAGTCTCATTGCGCCTCCTGAGAATATCTCTCGTACCACAAAAGGGCCAATCTATACGGGTTCCCATTTCCCATCAGGGTTAGACCTCCCTGGGGGTTTTTCTTTGAGCACCAAATCCCCTACCCGAATCTCCCGAGGCTTCACTCTTTTGTTAAAGGCTCATGCCATCCTCCCTTGGTAGGCACGGGTGTGTTCCATTGCTCTTAAGCGGCGTTCGTCCAAGAGGGATAACTCATCATGTCGGCTCCGAAGCCAGTCCACTTCGTGGATTTGATTTTCCAACAGAATCCTTAATGACGGAATTTCTAGTTCAGCCGGGAGCATGGCTTCGATCCCATAAGTCAGAGCAACTGAGGTTTCCCCTATGGCGGTTGTGACCGAGGTTCGATATCCCCACAACGCTAGGTGTAGATTATCAGGCCAATCCCTTCCTCGTGTTGCCATCTTCTTAATGATCCTTTCGAGTGTTTTGTTGGCGGCTTCTACCGCTCCATTGGTTTGAGGCCTATATGGGGAAGACTTGTGGCGAGTGACCCAGAATTCTTACAACAGTTGGTCGCACTCTCCTTCGAAGTGTGAGCCATTATCTGTGATGATTTCATTTGGGACCCCATATCGGCACATTATGTTCTCCTTGATGAATAGTGCCACCTTCTTGGAGGTAAGGACTTTGTATGACTTAGCTTCAACCCACTTTGTGAAGTAATCCATGGCCACCAAGACGAATTCATGGTCGTTGCTTCCTGGGGGAGTGATTTTCCGATGATGTCAATGCCCTAAGTAGAGAAAGGCCAAGGGGTCGTCATGCAATACAAATGGTGGGGCGGCAGGTGATTAAGGTTGGAGAACCGCTGGCACTTGTCACATTTCTTCACGAATTGTATACAATCGGTTTCCATCGAGATCAAAAAGTATCCCATCCGCAGGATGACTTGCATTAATGCCCTGGCATTCATGTGCGGGCCACATACCCCATTGTGGACCTCCCGCATGAGCTCCTTTGCTCTTTCTGTGCTTATGCATCTTAAGAGAAGCCCCTGATGGCGCTTCTTATACAGAATATCTCCTAGAATGACGTAGTGAGAAGCGAGTCATTTGAGGGCCACCGCGCTCTTGGATTTGATCCCATCTTTGTATTCCCCTTTCTCATTTAGGAGGGAGGCCTCCCCTTCTCTGAGGAACTGGTAGATCTGGGTATACCACGGCTCATCTACTTCCTCCGAGCCCTTTTCAATTTCACAGTAATACGCCGGGTTCTCCTTTCTCCCAACTCTGAAAGGCTTTATCGACTTTCCTTCCGGAATTTCTACCAATGAGGCCAAAGTGGCTAAAGCATCGGCGAAGCGATTCCGGTCCCTTGGCAAGTAATGGAAGCTAACCCTTTTGAACTGTGCCATGAGTTCTTCCATGTGGGCGTGGTACTTTTGCAGCCCCGGATCCAACATTTTCCATTTGTTCGAAACTTTGTTGATGATCAAGGCTGAGTCCCCGTACACCTCCAATTCTTTCACATTCCTTTCCAAAGCAACTTCCAGGCCCGCTGTGCATGCCTCATACTTAGCTGCATTGTTGGTCACCTTAAAATTCAATTTAATGGCGATGGCCGTATGCTCATCCTTGGGGTTAACCAGAAGCATACCGATGCCGTTTCCTCTTTTGTTTGCGGCTCCATCAAAGAACAATTGCCATTTGTTTTCCTCCTCAAGGGTAAAAATCCCTTCATCCGGAAAATGTGGCTCAGGCTCTCCCTCTTCGTTACTGGGGAAATCCTCCAAGTGTTCAGCCATAACCCTTCCCTTGACTGCCTTTCTCGACACGTAACTGATGTCGTATTCAGCTAGAAATAAAGACCATTTGGCAAGCCTTATTGATAAGGACGAATTTTCCAGCAAGCATTTGATGGGGTCAATCTTTGAGATCAACTGTATCGGGTGGGCGTGCATGTAGTGTTTCAACTTTCTCACAACCCATACCAGTCCGGCGCAAGTCTTTTCTATTGCGGAGTAGTTGAGCTCACTTCCCTGTAGCTTCCGGCTCACAAAGTAAATGGCATTTTCCACCTTGGATTCTTTCTTCTCTTAGGCCAATATAGCTCCTATCGAAGTATCTGTTACCGTTAAGTAAAGCAAGAGTGGCTTTTCCCTGTGCGGTGGGCGGAGAATCGGTGAATGGACAAGATAGGCTTTGATCTTGTCGAAGGCCTTTTAACATTCCTCATTCCATTCAACCTCGGCATTTTTCTTCAGCAATTTGAAGATGGGTTCACAGGTGGGAGTGAGCTGATTGATGAAGCGGCTGATGTATTGCAGTCGCCCCATGAATGCCTTCACTTCTGTATGGGTGCGGGGAGGTCTCATTTCCACGATTGCTTTGACCTTTTGCGGATCAATCTCAATACCCCGTTCGGTAACTATGTACCCTAAAACCTTTCCTCGAGAGACTCCGAAGGTGCATTTTGCCGGATTAAGCCTCATGGAGTGTTTCCTCAATCGATCAAAGAACTTCCTCAAGTCAATCAAGTGCTGGCCGTCAGTTCCTTTAGAGTGTATGATCATGTCGTCAACGTACACCTCTATTTCTTTGTGAATCATGTCATGGAATAGTGCTGTTGCCGCTCTTTAGTAAGTAGCCCCGGCATTTCTTAATCCAAAAGGCATCACCGTGCCTCAAAAGCTTCTAAAGAGAAGTTCGTAAGCACTTTATCTCCCCAGCGGAGTCGCCACTGTAAGGATCCCGTCCCCAGGGCGAAACAAGCAAAGTTCACACGATGAAGAAATGCCAAACACGGGTAACTTTCCTAACGAAAAAAAGAAACGAAGTCGCCACATTTGTTAATTTTAAACCAAACAAATGAAAATGGTTAGAAAAGGTGAGTTTGGAGGTCACGTTACACTTTGGGAAGAACATATTTGCGGTTCACCCAAAGTGCCTCGGAAAAACCGAGTCTCCCTTGTTAGTTTGAAAATGTGCATGTGTGTGTGTGTATTTAACGGAAAAGTTTCTGTTATTGGTTTTGTTTGAAAAAAAAAACTTAATTGAAAGGGTCTGTTTATTAAGAAAATAGGGATCAGAAGGCAAAACAAACATTTTTCCCCCTGTTCCCAACACAGCCGTACGGATGGACAGGTAGTTTCCTGGGATCTTACAGTTCAGTCAAGAACAGTCCAGTTTCAGAGCAGAAACAGAACATTCTGTTGAAACTGGACAGAATTCTTTTGATTTTAGTTTGTTTAAAACACTTTATAAGTTTAAATACAACATTCCTATGCCAAATTATCATCACTTAGTCCCTAAAACAAGTATTTGAGTGTGATCATAAGCAATCTTTGGAGAAAATTGAGAAAAGTTGATGAACATCCCCTTTGGGCCAAAATTGACCATTTGGTGATTAAAGATTGAAACTTTATCACCAAGATAGCATTTTTATGACTTACTAACCTTTAAGGAATCAAATTAACACATAAAGATTGAATCTTTGTAACCCCAAATGGGACTTTAGAGCTAGATCAATGTTGGATGATAAAGATGGAAGCTTTATCATCCGAATGATCAACATTGCCAACAAAAGTATCATTTTAACTAGACAAGAATGTAAATGACAATCAACAAGCCATGATCATCTAGGTTTGAACCTCTTCCACACAAGGCATGGAGGGAACCTTAGAACATCTCATGGCTTGGACAAGAGAAATATAGAGTAATATATGTATATTTGCTTGAATGGACAAGTCTTGCATAAATGTAAAGTTGCTTGAATGGACAAGTCTTACAAGTAATATAAAGTTGCTTGAATGGAAAAGTCTTAGAAGTAATGTAAAGATCAAAATAAACTTAAACAAAAATTAAAGAGAAAATAGAGTTATAGATGAAGAGAAGGGAGGGGGAGAAGGTGGCTTTACCTATTTTGGTTTAGCCAATCTTCCTTTCTCTCTTTCACTCTTTGTTTCACTCTTCTCTCACACTACTGGAGTGATTTCGACAGAGTAACCTTTCTTATTTTGTTTCTCCCCCCTGGAATGATCAGCAAGGGGTTCAATTTATAGAGGCTGAGGGTGCCCAACATAGCCGTACGGCTAGGGACCTCATGTGCCCGATCCATCCGTACGACTTGACTTGGCGAGCTTCTGGATTTTTCCAAGTTTAATTCCAGTTCAGTCCTGGAATATCAGGTTTATTCTAGTGAGGTCCTGGCCCATTGGTTTATCCCTAAATGGTACCAAGAATTCCTCTAAAGTAGGTCAATTTCAGATTGGGGTACTTACAGTATCTAAGAGCAATGTCTCAACATTGCTGTTGGATAAACTAGCTATTTGGCTAGTGTATCTAATAGCAATGTGTCAACATTGCTGTTGGATACAATAGCTATTTGGCTATTGTATCTAAGAGCAATGTGTCCACATTGCTGTTGGATACAATAGCTATTTGTCTATTGTATCTAAGAGCAATGTCTCAACATTGCTGTTGTATAAACTAGCTATTTGGCTAGTGTATCTAATAGCAATGTGTCAACATTGCTGTTGGATACAATAGCTATTTGGCTATTGTATCTAAAAGAAATGTTGACACATTGTAACTAACTGCAGTTTGTTGACCAATTGCACTTGGAAACATGAGCTAAATTTAGAATTTGTATCCAATCAGTATGTTTATCAAATTATGATTACTGTTTGTATGTAGGTCAACCACGAAAGAGGAAGTCTACAAGGCTAACTGATGTAGCAAATGAGAAAAGTAGAAAATAAATTGAAGAATTAAAAGCATTAGGACTCTATAGACCTCAAAGAGTTCTAATTGATAAAACTGACAGTAGTTCTTCTTCTGAAGAAGATATAAGTGACAAAGAAATTGTCATAACACTTGTAAAAGTTGATTATATGATTTTTTTTACATGCAAATATTAATATTTACCTTTTTTAAATGAATTTCAGGAGAAGCGACAACAGCAAAAATTACCATACCAACAACAGAAGCATCAACAACAACAACAACAACAAATACAACAGCTGAAGGCATGACAGACCAACCAACAACAACAACAACATGATTACAATTGACACCTAGAAGATCTCCTAGGATTGCAGAAGGTGAAAATATAGGCCGGTAAAAAAATTATAACTATATTGTAATTATATACAATAGTTAAAATGTTTGTGTATCCAACTAAAATGATCTATTTCTTGTACTAAAAACTTGTTTTATTTTTATATTTTTTTCAGACAAATCCCCGGAAAAACAAACACTTGAAGAAATACTTGCAGATATTAAAAAAGCTGCTAGGAAAAGGAAGAATCATGATGGAGATAAAAAAGATGGTTCTGGTCCCAGTTCATCAAAATTACAGAGAGTAAAAATCAAAGTATTAACCTATATTATGTGTACCTATTAGATACAATAGTTATTTGGCTAGTGTATCCAATACAATGTGTGTCAACATTGCTGTTGGATACAGTAGCTATTTGGCTAGTGTATCCAATAGCAATGTGTCAAAAGTGAAACTGAATACATTACGTAAATACATAATAATAACTTGTTTTCAATCTTAATTGCAGGGTCCTACAAACCCTCAAACCAAACTCACAGTTCCAAATTCAACTCCAGTTCAAAATATTGGAAGCTACCCTATCTCAAGAATGAGAAGCACACCAAGAACTTTCGTTCAAGCTATTCAAAGCCTATCTCCTGACCAAATCAAATGGGTCAAATCTTCCGGTTTTGGGGCTCTTTTGAACTTGAAAATCACCAGCTTACCTCACAGGATAGGTTATTATGTTATCAAGCATTACAACCACAATAATAACATAATAACGCTGAACAATGGACAAACAATTCCTGTTACTGAAGAGGAGGTTGAGAGAATCTTAGGGCTTCCAAGGGGGTGCAGAAAAATCAATATCAAGAAGAAAGCCCGGAAGAATGAGAAAGTTGAGGGCTCAATGCAAAACTGGAGGGCTCAGTTTGATGTAGGAAAGGAACCCTGGAAGCACAGCTCAACCGATATATTGATGAAGATTGAGAGAAGCACTGAGGCTGATCATCTTTTCAAACAGAATTTCGTGATGTTGATCTGCAACCTCTTCATATGCCCAATGTCGAGCCATTTTGCAAATCAAGAGATTTTGAATTCTAACCTCAATTTTGACGAATGGAAAGAATATAATTGGTGTGAGTATCTCATCCGGCATTTGCAAAATGCAAGGTCATGATGGGTGGAAACATGGAATTTTGTAGGATCGTTGATTTTTTTTATGTGTAAGTAATTCATTTATATGTTTGCTCATACATCTTCTTAATAGGAATGATATTAATAATTATTTTCAATCTAACCTACATTGTTTTATTTTTATTTCCTAGTTTCTTTATATTGATCGTGTCGAGATAGAAGGTCTGGATGTTGTTCCGAGGGAATCTCTACCATACAAGGCATGGACGCCCAAATTTCTGGAAAAGAGAGAAGAATATGAGATGAAAAAGAAAACAATTGGGACGGGCAATGTCTGAGACATTTCTTCACAACAAAATAAAGAGCTGAGAAATCTAACTAACTTAAATAAAGTTGGATACAATATCTATGTAGGTAATGTATCCAATTGCATTGTATCCAAATGTATTGTGTCAGCATTGCTGTTGGATACAATAGGTATTTGGCTATTGTATCTAAGTGTGTTGTTATGAACATTGTGTTGGATACAATAGCTAAATTACTAGTGTATCTAATAGCAATATGTGAAACATTGGTGTTGGATACATTAGGTAGTTGCCTATTGTATCTAAGTGTATCTAATAGCAATGTGTCAAAAATTGATGTTGGATACAATAGCTAAATTACTAGTGTATCTAATAGCAATACGTGAAACATTAGTGTTGGATACATTAGGTAGTTTCCTATTGTATCTAAGTGTATCTAATAGCAATGTGTCAAAAATTGCTGTTGGATACAATCAGTGTTGGATACAAATAGGTGTTTTGCTATTGTATCTAACTGTGTTGTATATAATAGGTTAAAACTTATATGTCAAAGCAACTATTCCCAAAAAAATCATTGGTATTGTCAAACTTACAAAATTCAGAAAAAAATTAAATATAATATTATCCATACTTGCAGACATATCATTAATGCATTGAACTATTGGACTACATATAGACAAATACATTTTTGCTGTTTCCACCCACCTCCTCTGCCAAAAATAAATACAAAAATGCCACCTTGAATGTATTATATGGCATGCATCTCATAATTATTGATTAAAGTCAAAACATACATTAATGAAAATTGGCACATCTCACGATTGAATTAGTCAATACATAAATGATAGAGCAGAAAACGCATCAGAACTATCATTAATTCATTGAACAATTGAATTGCAAGAGACAAACTAATACAACTGTTCAACTACAAATTTTCACTATAAATACATTCCAAATTCAATTGGATTTTACACTAAAAAAAACACATCTAAAAACTAAACACAATAAGAAGATAATGGCAGAAAATAAGCCCTCAAGTTCTGCAACTAGGGATATGGCTGAAAATAAGCCATCTAGTTCTCAGAATGCGAATATGCCTGTCAATGATCCTTCTGATTCTTCCTATTCTGAGGAAGAATGTACATACTTTCAGTTGAAGACCCCGCAGGATCACATAGCCTACCACTTTGAAAATTTCAGACTAGGGCAGTATACCTTGTACAATAAATGGGGTTATCTCCATTGTTTTTTCTGCAAAGACACCAGTTCTGGAAACACCCCAACCTGGTCATGGAAAGCTCTCGTTATGCATGCAAATTATCGTGGGTCTATACCTGGACACTATGGAGAGACTGATATGTACATGCATGCAGCCCTGCACAAGTTTATGACCATCAATTAGGTTTAGGATTTGTATTGTGGTCATTTAAATGCATTTGCTGATGTAGTAATGTTTTATATTAATTAATAAATAAGATCCTTTCTTATTGTTGTTTTTGTTAAATGCATCTTCATAAAATATAAAAGCAAAGTAGCTACTGTTTGGATGGTTATTGTTATGAAACATTGCTATTGGATACAATAGCTAAAATAGCTAGTGTATCTAACTGTATTTTATGAAAATTGATGTTGGATACAATAGCTTTTAGATACAATGGCTATTTTCCTTTTGAATCTAATAGCAATGTTGATAACATTGCTTTTAGATACAATGGCTGTTTGCTTTTTGTATCTAATAGCAATGTTTTCAACATTGCTGTTGGATACAATAGCTGTTTGGCTATTGTATCTAATAGCAATGTGTCAACATTGCTGTTGGATACAATAGCTAATTTGTTAGTGTATCTAATAACAATATGTCAATATAGCTGTTGGATACAATAGCCAAATAGCTATTGTATCTAATAGCAATGCTATCAACATTGCTGTTGGATACAATAGGGAAGTAGCTAGTGTATCTAACTTTATTGTTATCAACATTGCTATTCGATACAATAGGAAAGTAGCTATTGTATCCAACAGCAATGTTGACTCATTGCTGTTGGATACAATAGCTAATTTGCTAGTGTATCTAATAGCAATGTTGATAACATTGCTTTTAGATACAATGGTTGTTTGCCTTTTGTATCTAATAGAAATGTTTTCAACATTGCTGTTGGATACAATAGCTGTTTGGCTATTGTATCTAATAGCAATGTGTCAACATTGCTGTTGGATACAATAGCTAATTTGTTAGTGTATCTAATAGCAATATGTCAATATAGCTGTTGGATACAATAGCCAAATAGCTATTGTATCTAATAGCAATGTTATCAACATTGCTGTTGGATACAATAGGGAAGTAGCTAGTGTATCAAACTTTATTGTTATCAACATCGCTATTCGATACAATAGGAAAGTAGCTATTGTATCCAACAGCAATATTGACTCATTGCTGTTGGATACAATAGCTAATTTGCTAGTGTATCTAATAGCAATGTGTCAACATTGCTATTGTATCAACATTGCTATTGAATACAATACCCAAATAGCAAGTGTATTTAATTGTATTGTTCAAACAATTACTATAAAATGTTGTCATATTCATTACAGGATAATGATGCTATCAAATAACTAAAGGTTTGTTCAGAGGATTTGAAGAATGCATTGGACAGATACAAAAATGCATATGTGGTTTGTATGTCAGAAAGCAAAGAGCAAGAGCTTGTGCTACAAATACACAATTCAATTGCTCAACTATTCACTTCAAACTTTTCACCTACATCCAATCCAACAACTTCTTCTCATCATAATGATGAACAACAACTTATCCTACCTCCTCATTCCCCAACTCAATCAGACCATGATTCTGATGACCCTCTGGATTTACAAAACATAACACCTTCCCAGTCTGATCTGAACCTAATCAACAATCTGATCCTTTTGGCTCTCAAACTTTCCCCCTCTCACAGTTATCCTTCTAGAACAAGATTATCAATCAAAATCATCTGGAAAAAAGATTGCCTCGCCTGAAAAACGCTGCACTGAAAATGTTGGTATACATCGACAAGAAATACAAGATTCGATAACGATTGATAGTTTTGAATTCGATAGTGAGGCTTTTCAACAACTTGATATCATTGAGAAATTGTATACACAAAAATCCCAACAACAACCAGCCGAGACAATGACTGGGGATATATTTGAAGGTGTCAATGTTGTATCGATAGGAAAAGAGCTTGTAGAATTCTGTGAAGCTCAAAAAGAAAATGAGGAGGAGAAAAAGAAAAAGATTATAGAAGTTGTGTGTCAAAAGCCTACAAGAAGAACAACAAGAAGCGCTACAACACCAACTTTTAAGCTGTTAAGTTCTTCAGAAGAGCAAGAAACTCAACAAGAAAAAGCAATAGAAAAAAGGTCAACCACAGCCATCAGAAAGCAACAAATCTCCATTCAGGAGTAGAGTGGTTCAAATAGAAGGAAGGATTCCAGTTGACAAAAAAGTGCTCTTCCATTGGATTGAGCATGTTAAGTCAGAAACAGTGAAGTAAGTATTTTTATACATATCATTAATAAATTTAGATACAATTTACTTGGATACACTAGTTAAAATTGGTATTGTATCTAATTAAACTGGTGTATCTAATCCAATATATTTGAATTAAATACAATAGATACATTAGCTATTTACCTAGTGTATCCAATAATGATATAGTATTTCAATTGCATACAATACCAGTTATAGATACAATATTTAAATAAAAGTTACACTATGAAATAGTATGTGTTAATAATATCTTACTGTATTTTCTACAGATCATTGGTTTATCAATCTAAGCATACATTTACGGATATTGAAAATTTCAAGAGCATGCTTCCTGACAGCACAGTTGAAACAACCGTTATTTGTGTTTGGTGTGAAGTGCTCAATGATTTAGAGAGATACAAGTCACCAGCATCGCCTTTACGTCTCTTCTGCAGTCCACCAATGACGGTAATATACTTATGTTGTAATATTTACTTCCTCTGATATATTTATGTGTAACAAAAAACACTAACACATACATTTCCAATGTCAAAAAACAATATTACAGATGATTACTGCTGATAAATCGTTTGATGCACATTATGAAGAATTTTCTGGTGCGATGGATAGGTTGCTGAAACAGAACACAAAATACTCGCTAAATGATTATGAGATGGTAATGAAACTTAAACTCAACTATATTTTATAAAAATCTCATCTTAAAAGTATCCAACATCAATGTTATGAGCATTGCTATGCTATTGGATACAATATGTATTTGGCTATTGTATCTAATAGCAATATGTCAATATTTGTTGTTGGATACAATATGTATTTGGCTATTATATCTAATAGCAATGTGTCAACATTGCTGTTTGATGCAATAGCTATTTAGCTATTGTATCCAAGTGTATTGTATACAACATTGGTGTTGGATACAATAGATATTTGGCTATTGTATCTAATAGCAATGTGTCAACATAGGTGTTGGATACAATAGCTATTTGGCTATTGTATCCAAGTGTATTGTATACAAACATTGTTGTATCCAAGTGTATTGTATACAAACATTGTTGTTGGATACAATAGCTATTTGGCTATTGTATCTAATAGCAATGTGTCAACATTGTTGTTGGATCCAATAGCTATTTTGCTATTGTATTTAATTAAACTAGTGTATCTAATTAAAAAAAAGTATTAACATACACTTGATATGTTTTGTTTATGCGTTTATCAGGTGTTCTTTCCAGTTCTTGCTAGTGCACATTATTGGGTTATTGTGTTTGATATAAAAGGCGGTGCTCTAGATGTACTTGACAATAGTTTGGCAGGCACAACCGACAAATACAAAGAACCCCTAAAACATGTGGTATGAATTTCTTAGGCTTCTCCTACTTATATGTGTCAAAATTTTGATATATATCTTTAAAAAATTGATACATCACACAATATTCTGCAATAAAACTTAGATACACTAGCTAATTTTACTATTGTATCTAATGTAGTTAATTTAATTAGTGTATCTAATAAAAATTCAAATTGAATATGATATTTGCAATGGATATAATAACTTTTTACATACTGTATCCAACAAGTCAAATATGTTTCAGTTGTATTATATAATAATGCGCTGCTTCTTTCATGTTATTTTTGTGCAGCGCAACCTTTTCTGTCAATATGTGGAAGCCAAGAATCACAAGAGAGCCGTAGATATTAGATCATTTAAATCTAAAAGAAGAAGATTCACTTGGCAAACAAAAGAAAATCATACTGACTGTGCAATATTTTTGATGAGGCATATGGAAGCATATATGGGCTCCAGTGGTACAACAAATGAGATTGGTCTAACGGATGAAGGGGTAAGTATTGTATATCATAAAAAGTTTGTTGCAGTGAAAAACAAACAAACTTCTAATCTTTTGTTTTTTTTATATATTTTTTATTTCTTACCAGCTTGAACAAAACAGACAACTTTTGAGGCTTCGAAGTCGGTATGTGCACAAGATCATATCGCATGAGACAAACCAAAACAGAGATGAGGTTATACATGATGCAACATTTTTTTTCAATGAAAAGAGGAAGTTGGACAAGATAGAGGAGCAAAAGAACAAAAAGAAACAAAAGAAGTAAAAACTGATTATTTTGCTGATGTTGGGATTGCGTATATTTATATGGGGTCAGAAAACTTGTAGTATTATGGTTCGTTGATATTTGGCATTTATTTGGAAAACTTGTATTTTAGAAAACTTGTAGTATTATGGTTGGTTGATAGTTGGCATTTAAACGTAGCTTGAAAATCATCTTATGTTGGATACTTTTTATTTAGAAAAATTGTAGTATTTATATTTTTATATTGGATAACTGATGTGTAAGAAAGGCTACTTTTTAATCGTGCTTTAATTCATTGAAACAAGCTCTAGTATTTTGTTATGTTTTGAAGACTTGAACAATGTTTAAATTGCTGTTGTATACAATAGGTGTTTGCCTATTGTATCTAACAAAATTGTTATGAACATTGTATTGGATACAATAGGTGTTTGCCTATTGTATCTAATAAAATTGTTATGAACATTGTATTGGATACAATAGGTGTTTGCCTATAGTATCTAATTGAATTCTTATCAACATTGTATTGGATACAATATCTATTTAGCTATTGTATCTAATACCAACAATCTTCATAGATTGTTGTTGGATACAATAGCTATTTAGCTATTGTATCTAATATCAACAATCTTCATAGATTGATGTTGGATACAAATAGTTGTTTGCCTATTGTATCCAATACCAACAATCTCCATACATTGCTGTTGGATACAATAGGTGTTCTCCTATTGTATCCAATACCAACAATCTTCATACATTGCTGTTGGATACAATAGGTATTTAACTATTGTATCTAACTGAATTCTTATCAACATTGTATTGGATACAATAGCTATTTAGCTATTGTATCTAATACCAATAATCTTCATACATTACTGTTGGATACAATAGGTGTTTGCCTATTGTATCTAACAAAATTGTTATGAACATTGTATTGGATACAATAGGTGTTTGTCTATTGTATCTAACTGAATTGTTATGAACATTGTATTGCATACAATAGTTATGTGACTAGTGTATCCAATAAACTGAATCATTATCCAAAAATATGTAGTATTAGATCAAAAGACTATATAATTATCCAACAAAAAATCATAATCAAACCCTAATTATTATCTTTGAATAATAGCGGATAATTTTGCTTGTCATGATGCACCATTTGGTTACATGACCTGCATAATCTCTTAGCCTTTTCCTTTTGAGCTACCGACTTCTCTGCTGCACTCAAAAACCTCTTCCTCCCACACCCTTTATTACGACCTTCATTAGGTGGCTTGACTGTAATTTCATCAGGAATATCCGTACCAATTAAGTTTTCAATAACAGTTTTGTTCTTCTGGCAAATATTTGTACCTCTATGTTCTCTTAATTCATGCTTCAAGTCCTTCAAAACTTTTGCGATGTGATCCAAATCCTCACCATCCTTACCAACCAACCCCATACATGTGTTGAAATCAAACCAAAATTCATTAACTTTTGCCCCAAATGCCTCCATTCTAACACAATCTGTTGATACGCTATCAACCACCACACTTGACCCACGACGATCTGCATTCTTCGTCAGGACATGGTCTCTAGGAATCTTAGGTGCATTAACTAGCTTTAAGGCAAAAAAAGCGTGTTTGCACAAAATTCCAATTCTTTCAAATAGTTTGCACGAACACTGCACGTGATTAGTTTCTAATATGTGTTTAACCTGTGTAATATTCAAAGGCTAAATTAGTACAAGATACATCAGAAGTTCTGTGCCACTTGGATACAATAGCTAAATTCCTAGTTTATCTAATAGCAATGTGCAACGTTGCTGTTGGATACAAATAGGTGTTTGGCTATTGTATCTAAATGTATTGTTATGAACATTGCATTGCATACAACAAGGGAGTAGCTAGTGTATTCAATAACAATGTGTATAAACATTGCTGTTGGATACAAATAGCTATTTAGCTATTGTATCTAATAGCAATGTGTCAACATTGCTGTTGGATACAATATGTGTTTGCCTATTGTATCTAACTGAATTGTTATAAAAATTGTATTGGATACAAATGGCTACTTAGCTATTGTATCTAACAACAATGTGTCAACACTGCTGTTGGATACAATTGGTGTTTGCCTATTGTATCTAACTGTATTGTACTCGTATACAATATCTAATTTTCTTATGTATACAATTGCATTGTTATTTACATAAAAAAAAATGTTACCTCAAATTCTTTGCCTTTTGCTTTCCCATCTGTCAACACCAAGTTCTTAACAAAATCATCACTGGCCATAGATTTCATCCCCAAACTGTAACACGCTTCTTTAATTTCATCCTGAACCATATAAAAAACTTCTCGTGTGTAAATTTCTGTTGCATCTTTCTCAATCAACAACGGAGTCACGCTCTTGAGAAGTTGTGTCGAACACTCGTGGCTCAATCGTCTATTGGTTTGACGCTGCTTGTCCATTGCTGTCTCAAAACGTACGTAAAACTCTGTTAACGTGTCCTTCTGCTTCGTGTACTTACCAAAAAATGCATTGGCGCTTTCTGACAACAATGTTGTACGTAATATCCCGAGCAATGGATCATCACTAAAATATGCAGGAATCCAGCTACTCCTATTCTCAAACATAGTCGATAACCACTCATTTTCTTGCAAACCAAATTCTTCTATGACTGATTTCCATCCCTCTTCAAATTCTGATGCATTTAGGCAATTGTCCCAAACGAAACCTTTAATCTTTGACATCAAATCAGCCTCCTTGCACAAATGAGGACCAACCTGCACAAAAAAGTTAAGTACCTACTTAATAAAAGCATAATATTATAATTTACACTTGGATACATTACATAAAACAGATAGTGTATCCAATTATAATAGGTGTTTGCCTATTGTATCTAACTGAATTGTTATGAACATTGTATTGGATACAATAGCTATGTGACTAGTGTATCCAATGAATGGGTTATGCTATATTTCAATCATTGGATACACTAGTTATGTGACTAGTGTATCTAATAAAAATTGTTTATCTTTGTTGGAAGTTTGTTCATGATATGCCACATGCACCAACGATGCCTCGTTGAAGTGAAAACAGCAGGTATTGCCTGCTTCATAGCAGGGCATTGGTCCGTAAGTAAGCAAAGTGGTTCCCGCCCCATTGCGTTTAAAAACGCCTGAAAAACCCAAGTGTAGTGAGGAATATCTTCTCTTGAAAGTAACCCTGCTGCAAATGTCACGCATTTCCTATGATTATCCACCCCGCAAAATGGCACAAATACCATATTGTACCTGATTTGTACATACATAAAGAAAATCATTAAGCAAATAATAAATATCAACATAGATTCAAGTTCAACAAAAATACACATTTGCCCAAATTATATACGCTTAGATACAGTTAGTGAATGTCTTGTGTATCCAACAGTATTGTTCAACAATACACTTGCATACTCTTAGATACACTCAATGGATAGCTCCTGTATCCAATAGTATAAAATATTCAAAAACACTTACTTATTTGTGCCAAATGTCGCATCAAATGAGATAACATCACCAAACACTTCATAGTTTCTACGGCCTATAGGATCAGCCCAGAATAACTTAATCAAATGACCTGATTCGTCCGCCTCATATTCATAATAAAAAGAACCAGTCTGCTCCTTCTTAGCCTTAAACTTGTCCAAAATTATCTGAGCATCCTTCTTCCCAATACATTGCTTAAAATCCCTGCTCCAATTCCTAAAATCTCTCACAGTAGCTCCAACATTTTCATATCCACCAACTAACTCTTTCATCAAACCATGAGCTTGTTATGCACCTATTTTCACCTTAGATGCATCAAATGCAAAATTCTTATGCGCCAATGACATTTCCCTACCAAAACGTAAAAAATGCCTACAATTTGGAGCAACCAGTTTATGAATATGTCGCTCAACAAATTTATACACAAGTACCCCACCCTTCTCATCATAACCAGACAACTTCAGTCCAATCATCGCTTTACAATCACATCTAGAAAACATCATCTTTCGACCTTGTTTATTGCTCTCACCATCAGTATAATCAGATTTTTTTACTTTCTTATCAATCACCCCTGCCCTATGGAAAATATAATACTTCAAACTCGTTCTTCCATTACTTAATATCTTAACAGTACTACGACGGACATCAAAACCACACACACGACCATATGTCTCGTAAAAACAAAAACCATCATCATAACTTGCAAAACACTGACCAATAACCGGCTTATAAACATCATCGCACACAGGAACCCAATACCGACTTTCTTTTGGTGTTACAATCAACTTCGAGCAAGCATCATCGCTATCAGCAGAGTAATATCCAACAATATTATCACTTCCAACGCCAAAATGATTACTTCCAACAGCTACAACAACAACAAAAAAGTGTTAATAATGCTGTTGGATACAATAGGTGTTTGCCTATTGTATCTAACTGAATTCTTATCAACATTGTATTGGATACAATATCTACTTAGCTATTGTATCTAATACCAACAATCTTCATAGATTGCTGTTGGATACAAATAGTTGTTTGCCTATTGTATCTAATACCAACAATCTTCATAGATTGCTGTTGGATACAAATAGTTGTTTGCCTATTGTATCCAATACCAACAATCTTCATACATTGCTGTTGGATACAATAGGTGTTCTCCTATTGTATCCAATACCAACAATCTTCATACATTGATGTTGGATACAATAGGTGTTTGCCTATTGTATCTAACTGAATTCTTATCAACATTGTATTGGATACAATAGCTATTTAGCTATTGTATCTAATACCAACAATCTTCATACATTGCTGTTGGATACAATAGTTGTTTGACTATTGTATCCAATACCAACAATCTTCATACATTGCTGTTGGATACAATAGGTGTTCGCCTATTGTATCAAATACCAACAATCTTCATACATTTCTGTTAGATACAATAGGTGTTCGCCTATTGTATCTAACTGAATTCTTATCAACATTGTATCCAATTCAAGCTGCGACACAATTGCCAGAAAAAATTGCACAAAAACAATCGATTATAAAATAAAATCATATTAACAGCAAAAACCTGAATTTGAAGCTTGATTTTCTTCCATCAAACAATATCTGCAACATCAAAAAAAAAAAAAAAAAAAAACTTAAACAATATCTAAATTATAAATTATGATTAACAATACAAAAAAAATATGAAAATTAAACACACAAACGAACCAAATTTAAATTGCGTATACGTCAGAAAAACAGAATCAGGCGAAAATCCGAAGTCGGAAAAGGAGAATCAGGCGAAAAATCTGACGTCAGAAAAGGAGAATCAGGCGAAAAATCCGACGTCGGAAAAGGAGAATCAGGCGATTAAACCCGACGACCTTCGTATATTTCTCTCTCCTCTCCAACTACAAGATGGACTCGATCTAAACCTAAATGTACAATGACAAAGTTACCTTTGATGTTAAGCCTTCTTTCAAAATTGACACCGCATGTCAACCTTTTAAGTTCCAATCTGAACCGTTCTCTATTTTCTAATCTAAGGGCTACAATTGGTTCTCATGGTTCTCATGATATTTGGGTTCTCATTTGAGCACCCACCTATATATATATATATATATATATATATATATATATATATATATATATATATATATATATATATATATATATATATATATGTATGTATGTATGTATGTATATGGTAATGCTCTAATGAGAACCAAATTAGGTGAGAACCATGAGAACCAATGATAACCATTGGATTAGACATAAATCAAGGGTTTAGATTATTTTTTTAGTTTAAAATTTTGGTGGCATTCTCGTAATTAGGTTGACTGATAAAGGGAAGGGAAAAATACTATGTGTGTTCCAGAATTTGCCACGTCATCACCCAAAATTTCTCTAAATTTTAAAAATTAAATATCTCATTAATTATAAATCAAAAAATAATTTGAGAACACTAATTTTGTTCGTCTCGACGAGACGAATCAAACTACATCCCTGAAGATAGAGTTTTGAAAAAAATAATATTTAACATCGTCTAATTTTCAAAATACGCTTAGATACATTAGCTGGTTAGCTACTGTATCCAAGTGTATTTTGAATATTGCACTTAGATACACTTGGATACATTGGCAACATTTTGAACATTGCATTTGGATATAGTGAATACTCATAGATACAATAGCAAAATTTTGAACATTATACTTGGATACAATACCTAGGTAGCTACTGTATTCAAGTGTATTTTGAGTATTGCACTTGAATACAAGAGATACACTTAGATACAATAGAAAAATTTAGAAAATTGCATGTAGATACATTAGATACACTTGAATAAAGTAGCTAAATTTTGATCATTGCACAGATACAGTAGATACAGTTGAATACAATAGCTAAAATTTAAACATTGCACATAGAAACTGTAGCTAAATTTGAACATTACACTTGGATACGGTAAATACATTTGGATAAAATACATACACTTGGATACAATTACTTAATTATGAACTTTGCACTTGGATACATTAGATAAATTGAATACAATAGCTAAATTTCGAACATTGCACTTGTAGATACACTTGGATACAGTAGCTAAATTTTAAATACTGCACTTAGATACAGTAGATACACTTGGATACATTTGCTAAATTTTGAACATTGCACTCAGATACAATAGATACACTTGGATACTGTAGCTAAATTCGATCATTGAACTTTGATACAGTAGTTAAATTTTGATCATTGCACTTGGATACAATAGTTAAAATTTGAAAACTGCACTTGGATACACTAGCTACACTTGGATACAATAGCTAAAATTTGACCATTGCGCTTGGATACATTAACTAATTAGCTACTATATCTAAGCGTATTTTGAACATTTTATTGTTGTTTTATATATTTTTTTTCAAAACCCTATCTTTAGGGATGTAGTTTGATTCGTTTCGTCGAGACGAAAAAATCTGTGTTCTCGGATATTTTTTTTTCCGACTTATATATATTGAGATATTTAATTTTTAAATATGAATGATATTTTGGTTGATGACGTGGCATACTTTGAAAGGTAATTCTCAGCTTACGTTTTTCTCTCATAGTTCATAGAAATTTCAAAAATGTCACCGCCTCTCCTTCCCATTACATATTAATCTGAACCATTTAATTATTTTAATCTAATGGTGTTTATTGGTTCTCATAGTTTTCATGTAGTTATGGTTCTCATTTGAGCATCTACCTATATATATATATATATATATATATGAAAGTGCTCAACTGAGAACCAAATAAAATGAGATGAGAATCATCTATAGACGTCGGATTAGAAATGAGTGTGCGGCTCAGATTAAAAAGTTGTTTGTAAAATGCGGTGGCATTTTTGCAATTTCTGTGAACTATGTGGTTAGAACGTCATTTGACCTTCCCTTTTCAGCACCTGCCACGTCATCATCCAAATTCCCCTCAAATTTCAAAATTAAATATCTCAATATCTATAAGTAAAAAAAACTGAGAACAATGATTTTTTTCGTCTCAATGAGACGAATCGAATGACATCCCGGAAGATATGGTTTGAAAAAAAAATCACGAATAAAAGCAAAATTCTAAAATACACTCGGATACACTTGGATTCAGTAGAATAAGTATCTACTGAATCCAAGTTCAATGCTGAAACATACATGTGTTCAGTGGATAGATTCAGTACATAAATATCTACTGAATCCAACTGCAATGTTAGATTCAGTAGATGAGTATCCACTGAATTCATATTCATGTTGAAAACACACATGGGTTTCATTGGATGGATTCAGTACATAAATATCTACTGAATCCAACTGCAATGTTAGATTCAGTAGATGAGTATCCACTGAATCCATATCTATGTTGAAAACACATATGGGTTCAGTAGATGGATTCAGTACATGAGTATCCATTGAATCCATGTTCAATGTTGAAACACACATGGATTCAGTACTGTATGCATATGGATTTAGTACTGGGTCCAAGGCGCTCACTTACGGTGTAATTACAAAAATGCCAGAGCGCTCAAATGCGCTTACTATGACATTAATTATAAAAATGCCACCGCGCATGTTTTACAAGTACCCTCCATTTCACAAAGATGAACAAATAATTACAACAATGCCACCGCCATATGTTTTAATGAAAGTCTAATATCACCCATCTATTATTTTCTAATCTAACGGCTGTAATTGGTTCAATGATTTTTAGTCTATCAATTTTATAGACCTCATTCTTCAAAAAGTCCATCTATCTACAGTAGGAACTCGATAAATTAATACTCGATTATTTAATAAACTCTCTAAGATAATATTTTTGGCCGGTCCCGACTTGAGGATAGGGTGCTAAATTAATTATTCGCTAATATTATAAGATAATACATTTTTGTAATTTCTATAGACCCATATAAAATATAAATTAATAATTCCTCATATATATATATATATATATATATATTACATGAATGATTTATGAAAGTTTCTTGAAAAATGACTTAATTGTCTTTTGGTTTTTGTTGAAATCAATTTCACCTTGAATCTCGTCGGCCATTGTTTTTTTTTTTTTTTTTTTTTCACGCTTTTAAGATGGGAAGCCCTATTGTGTGCATGATTTGTTTGTGTTATATAGAAAATAGTGTTTAATATCCATAAAGTGATACTTGAACACAAGAAGCATAATAAGGTGGGAGATTGAAGGGTTCTTGCTAATTGGGCCCTTCATTTGATATACGTACATGCACTGTACAATAATTAAGTGGAACTTTGAAAGGTGTTTGTAATTTGATATTCATTATATATAAATTAATAAAATATTAATTAATATATAAATTAATAATTAATAATTTATCAATCAATTAATAACTCTTTAATTAATAAATTCTGGTGGTTTCATGAGTAGTAATTTATATAGTAACTATTATGGTTAACTAATACTATTAATAGTAATAGTTAACTTATATATATAGTAACTATTATGGTTAACAAATACTATTAATAGTAATAGTTAACCTATATAATAACTAATATCTTTAACTAATATTATTAGCTAATAGAAAGAATGTCAAAAGTCACTTAGAGTTTAAGGTGGTGATGACATGGCTTCACCAAAAGCAACCTTTAGCAAAAAATGTCTACGTGGCGAATCCACATCCCTCCGCCTCAGCTTTTAATATATATAGATTTCCACCACTCAATTTATTCAACCAATACTACAATTTACCCCACTCATTCCCCCTCTTCATTTTCTACGACACATACACTACTTTTCTCTTAATTATTGTGCCCACTCCTCTAGTCCTACTTGTACTGAGACGGAGGGAGTATATAATCTATAGTAATATAAAAACAAGATAGTCTTACCATTTTGAGAATGAGGCGCCCAAATGCACCTCCAAAATAGGAAAGTTGGGTAAATATGGTCAAATATGTCATTATCTTTAGTTTGGCACAAGTAGTCAACGTTGCATATAGATTGACTTTTATATGATACTTTTTAATTTTTTTTATTTAGTGAAAAAAATGAATTATGATCAATATATAGTGAAAAATTACTAATTGATGCGGATGGAGGGCGTTGAAGTTTTTTATTTGGTGAAAAAATTGACACTACAACAAAAATGACTTTTAGCGGTACTTTAAAAAGTGCCAGAAATGTGAAAAAAGTACCGGAAAAGCTATTTCCGGCACTTTTCTAAGTGCCAGAAAAAGTGGTGTCGGCAATACTTCCCGGCACTTTAAAAGTGCCGAAATTTCCCGGCACTTTTCAAAAAGTGCCGCTAATTTCCGGCACTTTTTATAGTGCTATATTTTAAATAAAAATATTATTGAATTTACCCGGTTTCGAACCCATGACCTCTTGCATACGAAGCACACCTTCTACCGCTAGGCTAAATCATTTTTTGTTATAAATTTTCACATACAATTATTTGTTACAAAATAAAAACTTATATTAAGGAATTTCTATTATTGTAGTCCATAAAAATCTAATATAAGTAACAAATTAAACCAAATTTACATAAAAAATATGATTAAATTAAAAAATTTCAAAACAAGCATTTTTTTTAGAAGGACTTTATAAAAAAGTGCCGGAAATTAGCGGCACTTATAAAAAGTGCCAGAAGTGCCGAGAATTTTCGGTACTTTTTATAAGTGCCGCTAATTTCTGGCACTTTTTTATAAAGTGCTGGAAATTTAGCGGCACTTGTTAGAAAGTGCCGGGAATTAGCGGCACTTATGAAAAAGTGCCGAGAATTAGTGGCACTTTTGAAAAAGTACCGGGAATTAGCGGGTTTTTTTTTCTTCAAAAGTGCCGAAAATTAGCGGCACATATGAAAGTGCCGGTAAATAAGTGCCGGGAAAAACCATTTTTGTTGTAGTGTGAATTATGATCAATATATAAGTTTTTAAACTTTTTCATAATTTTGTTTTGTATAATTAGGGTTTATTCAGTTTACGATTGCCAAGCATTTAAATACTTTGTTATAGGATTTTTGGAGGCAATTTTTGTCATTTTCTGATATTGATTATTTATTCCAATATTATTGCTCGTTCATAGATTAGTTAGTCGGGTTTTTAATTATGTTAATATTCTAAAAAAAATATTAAAAAAATCATTTATAGTTTTAGAAATATTTTTACTGTTTGAGAGTATATTCTGTCTGTTTAAGAGGTCGGCATGATGTTTCATATTTTGCGAAAATGACAATTTTTAACTTTAGATGTTGTTACTGCAACTAACGAATATAGGTGACATTAATGTTGATCTTTTATCGAAGAAAATGGTGTTTTTTCATGGTTAACTATATGTTACCCTATCTCGCGTTAGAGATGTAACTAACCTTAAGATATTGATATGTAAAGATACATTTCCTGGCCAAACTGATGTTATCGCTGACAATATTGTATTCAAAGAAAATTTTCACAATTATAATGTTTCATTCCTATTCAACTCATATAAATTTATTCAAATTGAGTATAAGTGACAGCTCGTGCATCGCACGGGAGTAACACTAGTAGTTTACAAAAGAAACAAGAAAGAGGCTTGACATAGTGGTTAGGAGTCCTACTTAAGACCAAGAGGTCATGTGTTCAAATCTCACCAATGACAAATAATATTTATGTATAGTACTTGTACTTAGGTTGAGGGTCTTTTTATCATTTAAAAAGTGCAAGAGATTTATTGGTTAAATTAATGAAAAAGGGAGGCGAATGACATGGATAGCCACGTGCCTACCTCGTCAAATGCAAAACTGGGTTGGTTTCTTATTTTAGTACTCATTAAAAATAAATAAAAGAAAAACATGCTTTAACCCTTGTTCTACCTTCCTTCAAAAAGCAAAACCTTCTTCTACCTTTTGTCCTCTGCCCCCATTAATAACGATATTGCACTAACAATGTTTTCAAAAGTGTTTTAACATGGAAAATCGTTGCATTTTACGATCTTTCGATCATTCAATTTTGCACAGATCAACCAATTTGACGAAATATGTCCATTGTTCTGGGTAATAGAGGAAGATCTCTAAAGTTCATGCTAAGAAACCAAAGATCTGAATCAATTTTTTGTTTATAAAGAATTATCATTCTAGATCCCTATATTCTTTCTTCCTGGTATTTCACTTGAAGTCTTATGAACTGGTTAAAAAAATTAAAGTCTCCAACAAAGCATAACCAAGAAGTAATTTTTGGGAAAAACAACAAAGACTTTTGAGTGTATAAGATACACATGAAAGTTGAAAATGTTGTTTGCTTAGGTTCATCATCCCAGGTTAATGATTACTTCCATATCCTTGAGAGATTATTGGAGAGCTCTTAGTAGGGGTGGAAATGGTTCGGCTCAAACCACGGTTCGGAACCGAGCCGAGCCAAACCGTGCGGTTTAGCTCGGTTTTTAAACTTATACGGTTCAGCTCGGTTTCGAAAATTGATAAACCACACGGTTCGGTTCGGCTCACGGTCTGACCCTTCAAGCCGAACCGATCCAAACCGAGCCGAACCGTTTCGAGCTGAACCACGAGCCGAACCGCTGAGCTGAACCGTGGAGCCGAGCTAGCTGAACCATAAAGCCCTTATATAGACCATTGATTAAAACTAATAATAGCATCACTTAGTTCTTGCTGCTCATGCACTATCCCTCCACTTTTTCATGTGCTCATGAGAATCGAATTGGGTGGTTGTTGGATAGCTCCTTATGTGGTGCCCTAGGTTTTAGATAGAGGCTTTATTTATTGTCAGATATCTCCCCTGTAATCCATTGCAATTCTTTTTTCTATTAAAAAAATATGGAATATAACATAGAACAAGTTGGTTAGATGATTAGGGGGGCATGATAATGAGGGTAAGCTTTGGATGCCGTCAGTAAATGCTGTTCACCCATCTTTATTGAAAATTAAGCATAAAATTATCATTCCCAGTACAACTTAACTCAACATAACATGGATTCCAGTCTCAAATTTGAAATACTAAACAATACTTGCAATACTAGTACACGGTTCGGTTCGGCTCACAGTCGTTGCTAGTGCTAAGTGTTATAGTATGGTGTAAGAGTTGTGGTTCAAACCGCGGTTTAAGCCACGGTTTAAACCGTAAAATCAGACCGTGGTTCAAACCGAGTCGAACTGAACCGTGATGATTTAGCTCAGCTCAGCTTGGACTATTTTGTGGTTCAGCTGGGTTTGGGATTTCTCAAAACCGATGTATAGCGGTTTGGCTTCTAAATTACCCCAAACCGAGCTAAACCGAACCATTTCCACCCCTAGCTCTTAGTGGTTTTTCTTCTAATCGTTAATGGCAGATGAGGAACAAAAAGGTGTAGAGTTTTTTTTCCTTTTTATTAAGGGTTAATGACAATTTAGGGCCTAAACTCAAGGGGGGTCGTCTATCAGGGGTCCGGAAGTTTTTTTCGCTAGATCAGGGTTTCAAATGTGAAATTTTCGCAAGTTAAGGGCTTTTTGACGGAAATCGTTAGAAAAGTCAGTTAAATCTCATGTGCCTCGAACGTGATCATAAATCTGGATGAAATTGAAATGAAAATTTGTCAAAAAGGGTCAAACTGTAAATTTTAAAATTTGAAGGGTTAAATCCGAAACAAAACCCTACCCCTCCTCTCCCCCTTTGACGCATCTCTTACTCTCCCTCTCTCATTCTGACGCATCTTCTTCCTCTCCTTTCTCCTGCCCAACGCCATCGGCCATCACCCCTACTCCGGCGAACTTTTCCCTCCTATCTCCAGCGAAATTTTCCCTTCCCCACCTCCGGCGTCCCCTCCCCTTACTCCGGTGACTCCTCCTATTCCCCCTTTTCATCCAACTCCGGCCACTGACGCTGGAAAAAACCTCTGATCCACCTCTGTTCTCCGGTTGTCTCCTTCGTCTCTAGCCAACCCTCTCACAGGCGAACCCCTCCTTGTCTGCAAGCACACACACGAAGCCTCACACTTCCTCTCTCTACCTCCCTCTGATCCACCTCTCTATCTCTCTCAAGATTCAGATTTAGATCTATATCTAGATTTGGATCGGTGCATCTCTGTGTTCGATTTTTGTATCAGTTTGTGGGAGTGTGCGTGAGTGCGTTTCTGTGTTCAATTATCCGGCGTATATTTCGGCCTCATCTTGAACTTGCAGATTTTGGCGAATTTTTACACATTATCTGTTTGATTGAGAATATGTGTTTCAGTTTGTGTGTGAGTGTGTGTTTGATTTTGTTGGGTTGATTTCTCTGCTAATTTTCGGTGGTGGTTGTAGTGGTTACAACAGGTGGATGGTGGCGGCCGGTGGTAGCTATGGTGGTTCTAAGTGGTGGAGGTGTTGGATGGTGGTGAACGGTGGTGGTTATGGTGGATGAGAATATATATATATATATATATATATATATATATATATTGTAAATAGTGATAATTACTTTATGTTGTTTTAAATTTGGTGAATGTAAAAAGTAATTTATTATGTTCATAGAATAAAATTTAAATTTATTTATAATTTTATTTATTTTAAATTTATTATTTAGAAAATAATCTAAATCCTTCTATATTTAATATAGCTATTAGATTATTTTGTTTAATAATTTTAATTTTTTAAAATTTGTTTTATATATGATAATTACTTATTTTATTATATACTTGATTATTTAGAAAAAGGATTATTTTTTTAGAAAAAATATTTATTTCATTTTTAAACCCTTTGAGTTTCAAAAATTTCACTAAAGCCCTTACTAACTAATATCATTACAAACCCATCCATTTAGTCGATCACGTGCCATGCACATGGCACTTAACTGATTTTTCTAATGATTTCCGTCAAAACCCCCTTAACTGGCGAAAATTTCACATTTGAAGCCCTGAACTAGCGGAAAAAAAAACTTCCGGGCCCCTGATAGACGACCCCCCCTTGAGTTCAGGCCTTAAATTGTCATTAACCCTTTTATTAATAATGATAAAATAAGCTCATTCAGTTTTCTTTTCAACCCTTACCAATCATTTTCCGGATAAGTTTGAGGGGTGAAAGTGCACTTTTTTTAACAAATTTAAATAATAATTTACGAATGTTTAAATGTGCAATAAATTTATGGTAAAAGGTTTTTATGCAATTTAGTATTATTGAAGGGTTAGATTGCAATTAAAAGAGTTTTATAAAGTTGCAATTATTTGATAAATTAATGTTTACGGACTGATTTCCCTACGAGTCGTGATCTCCTGTACCACTTTCGTGTGTCACTCTATTTACCACTTGTAATCTAACCATTCACATGTTTGATAATATTAATATAATGTAAATCTCAATAACTGTGAGCCATTAGATTACTTGTGGTATATGGAGTGGCGCACAAAATTGGTACAAAAGGATTCGGACTCTTTGTCTACAATCGTCCAGACCCTACCGGTCTGAAACTGTTGGATCTTACCTTAATTAGGAAAGCCGGTCTACTCATCCAAGCCGATCAGCATTCGCAAATGACCGAACTACCCTTCACAACAAGGTTGTTATATTTGGCCGTTTGGGGATTTAGGGCATAAAATTTACACACCCCAACCAACCCGGACGTCCGTCCTCACTCTTCACATCTCCGGCACCGCAGGCTTAATTTCCTCCGGTCTGTATTCACTGTCTCCTTCGCCGTCCGTCAAATTCTCACCGCCGTCCACCGATTTCTGTTTTGGTCGCTTATCGCGTCCCTCACGAGCTCAGCGACTAGGTAGACATGTTTTTCCCAGTTTCTTGGAAACGATTTGAAATTATAGCCTTTTAACTTGTGTGTTGTTTTGATAGTTGTTGATCAGGGATTCACCAACTATTTTATGTATCTTTGGTTAGATTTACTCGAATTTTGTAGAGAAGCATACATTTTATTTTATTGCGTTAGTTCATTTGCGAACTTAATTCATAGTTTTAGACTTGAGGTTGATGCATCATGTATCAGAGGATGCTTGTTCTAGACTTAAGGTTGATGCATCATGTATAAGAGGAAACTGTACAACAGTCAGTACCTACATGAGAAACTATCTCCTAAACCTTAGCGTTATGTTTGACTGTACAAATGATTTTCGAAAATTTTAATGAAATGGGATTTTTATAAAATGGCTGCATGTATATCGATTATAACCCTTGGCCGCAGGGAGGAGTGATGCTCCATGGCCTTTGGGGACAGTGATGCCGCTATTTATTAGTCTAGATGCTGTTAGAGTCATATGATGCAGGTTCCGCAAGGGTTACTATGCTTATATTGGCATGTTTGCGTTTTCGGCCACTAACCGGATGCAATTGTTATGAGTAGTCCCTTGGTGTTTAATCATTTGTGTTATTTTGAAAAAAAGTAATTCTCAGTTTCAAAACAAGATATTCCGGTTACGATAATGCTTTGATTGTAAGAGCTAGTGGGGCTACACGCCTTTAGTTGGTACAAATAGAACGGCTATAAGTTCAACGTGATGTTCTTTTACAATCAGACAACACCTTAATGGTCATTATTTTACATTTTACTGAGTTCCATCATTCCATGGCATATTACCACACTATCAGTATAATCCCCAGACAATATAAGACAATAGTATTCCACCTCCACTTTTCAATTAAGCCCTACACATGATACTTTATTTGACTTGTAGATAGTGGTCATACTATGTACTGTGGGGTGTCTTGTTAGAAAAGAGAAGTGGAAATAGGAGCACCATTATAGACACCTCTCAGATTCTTTTTATAATCAATGCACCTATTTGTCGTTACCACAGATTGCTTTATCTTTGTGAATGTGTTGGGAGATATTGATAGCCGGGATTAGGGATGGCAACGGGCCGGGTACGGGCCGGGTTTTACCAAACCCGAACCCGAACCCGAGGTAACACTACTAGCACCGAACCCGGCCGGCCCCCGATTATGGTAAACCCGCGACCGGCCCGAACCCGACCCGTCTCAATTTTTATATATATATATATATATATATATATATATATATATATATATATATATATATATATGTAAATGAAAGTATGAAACCCTAGATATGTGAAAATGGTCTTATATATTCCAGGTTGGAAGGTGATTATGGCTTGTATTAAGGGCAGAATAGGAATAACACATGTAATAGTGCTAGGCGGGTCGGGTCGGGTCGGGACCCGCCGGGTTTGACCAAACACCCGAACCCGACGGGTTTAGAAAATTCACTACCAAACCCGCCCGTCCCGGGCCGGAATGTCTCGGAAACGGGTCGGGTTCGGCGAAATTGCCATCCCTAGCCGGGATGCTATCTTTACCATTTGAAAAGGTTCTCTAATTTCTCTTATAGTTAGACAATTTTTGTTTTTTGTTTTTATATTAATTTTCAGTATTTACTCTGTGGAGAACTTGAACTTCACAATGACTTTACACTAAGAAGATTTTATAATTGATTGTTATTGTTGTAGCATCCATATGAAACTATTTCCGTAGAGGATGGCATATCTGTGATTGGAATTTTGGTATGCCTAATTAGGAATTATGTGGTTTCTTTTCTTATAAATCTTGTAGTTCGGTAGTGGTGGGTGGGGGTTAAATGCAACAGAGTGCTTTATTTGGATAAGCTTGAAGAATAAAATGGGCGTGGTAGTGAATATTGCATTTTTTTTATAGTATTAGCAAAGAGAGTATAAGTTTCATATCCACTCAACTCATTGTCCTCTTACATAGCAATACTACTACAGAAAGCAATGTTATGAGGTGATGTTAGACTAAGATTGCTTTAGAATTCCTTTTTCTAGCCACTACAATTCAGGTGCATGTCCGTATGATGTGCACTTTCTTGGATAAAAGGAGATTATATTTCGAAGGCATTGATAACTTACCCTTTTCTTGCATTTTCATTTAAAACCAAAACGATAGAAGGAATTCTTTTGCTTACTTCCCTTTTTCTTGATCCAAAGCGACTTTTGTTGGTATTCTCAAGTAAACAACATGCAGATAAGCCCATAAAGGTCCAATCCTTCATTTACTATCTGATGATATCAAAGTACTTTTGGCGGTTTTTTGAATTTCGTATGTTTTATATTAAATGCATGTCTTATCATCTGTGTGGATGTCTTTACTTTCAGCTCTTCATTTTTAATAACATGTTGTCAGTTCCCATTAATTCGTGATTTGGTTTCCTTAATGATACCCTTTTTTTTTACCAGGTATGTGATATCACTACAAGATTTTCTTGATCTGGAAACTGTAAATAAATGTACTTGGAGTTATGAGATTATTCCTTTTACGCTGTTGTGCTATTGGGCGTGTCCCCTTCACTAAATTATTACAAGAAAATCTACTGCATCTCGGATTGCAAGATGCCATCTAGCTGTTTCTCTAGGCTGAGAGGTGCAGTCTGGCAGGGGATTCAGAGATCTTATGTTGCATTAGAGGGTGGCTTCCAAGAATCTGTACCCAAAGATGAAAAGTTCTTATTTGGTAACTCCAGGTTCTTTCAGACCGAACCATTTTCTGCATTTGCTGACCCAAATGTCTTCTTCCGACCTGGCACTCTTATTGCTGCTCAATCAAACTTGAATTTAGCTGGTGGGAGAAGGAATTTATCAGTTGTTGGAACACTTTCTCGCACATTTTCAATTCCATCCGTGTCGGGGCCATCGTTTCAGGTTTGTGCATATCACGTTGATTATCTGCTAGCAGGGCCTAGTCACTTCCCATTTAGTATTGGCAGTCAGAAGTCTCCTATGTTTATTTCCAATGGCAGAGCTTTTCATAGCGGATATTCTGTAAATAATCGGACTTCTCGGCATGGACTATTTTCACCTGATAGTTTTAATAGTTCTGGCGGCGGAAGGAGTTTCCATAGTTCTGCAAAATTCAGCATGAGCTTGAAAAATAAGGGGCAACTCAACAATCACAGGATCTATGGATTCTTTATATATCATGTCACCAAGAGGAGTACGGACATTGTTCCACCTCTGGGTCTTGGCTGGAAGGGCTTCCAGATCTCATCAATGGCGTTCTTCTCTACTGAGACTGCCCCTAATCCGTCCTTTAATAATTCGTTGTGTGAGGAACAGCTTACAAGCTCTGCTAACTCCCCTGAACAGTATGTTTCTGATTAAAAAAAATACTACTCTATAGATTTATGATTAGATGTGTAATTCTGTTTAGGGATTGAGCAGTTGCAAGTAATTGCGAATGTTTTTGGTTGAGAATGTTGGTGATCTATGTGTGGCCTTAAAACCACATTAAGTAATCAATCACATGCCAGTCATTGAAAATCAAACAGGAGATAATGTTAGCATGTGGCTCAGTAGTTAGATAAGGACAACATGCTACACAAATTTTATTTTGGGAAGGAAATCTCTATTCATTATCTTTTGGTTTTGATTCAGGAAAACTATTGTGGACAGACCTCTTCAGCTCCGTTCAGGTTCATGTTACTTGCCCCATCCTGAAAAGGAGGAAACAGGTGGTGAAGATGCTCACTTTATTTGGGATGAGCAAGCTATAGGTGTGGCAGATGGTGTTGGTGGCTGGGCTGAACTTGGTGTTGATGCTGGGAAATATGCACGAGAACTTATGTCTAATTCAGTAAGTGCAGTAGAAGATGAACCCAAGCGTTCTATTGACCCAGCCCGGGTCCTGGAAAAAGCTTACTCAAGCACAAAGGCTGAAGGATCCTCAACTGCCTGCATTATTGCACTAACAGATCAGGTATATGACATATCTTTTTCTGACTATCCATGCCTGGTATGAAACTTGAATTTATTGGCACTATTTGTGTGGATTTTTGATTAAGTGGCCATAATACTAGGAACAGATTATCTTTCTCAAAGAATAAATGTTAGTCCGTTGTTTCAGAAGATGCTGTCACTTCATTTACTAGCACCTGTTGGCCCATAGTTACCGGGAACTCTCAACCCCCCCTCGTCCCACGTCCCGGGAACACTCGTCCCGGGTTCACAAGGGAACTCGACCCAAAGTACTCAAACAATCGTACCGGAAAATAAACGGTCAGCAACGTAGAATCTAGTCTACATTTACAATCTTTTATGGTTATCCGCCTTTCCATTATAGTGATTCATGCAAGAGGTTGGAAGTAGTACAAGTATTGCATTGGTTAAAAGAATGAACCATATACTTGAATAGAGAAAAGATGAAGATGCTCTATTATCTTTTGTCATCCTCATATCTGTGTTTCTCCAATTCTTCTCTTCTGGTGTGCTTCTATAAGATATGCTGCAGGGTTATAAATTGGAGCTATTTTGATTAATATAGCTGATGTTGGCTGAATGTGATCTCCCTAAAGCCATAGTTGGTAAAGTGAAAGGCAAGAGGTGAGGTGGAGAGAGGGCGATATTATTAAGGAAATTTATATTTATAAGCTGTAACGGATCTCAAAAAGTTCAAACATCTTATAACTGAGAACATTATATGAAATAAAGTTTCCATGTAATATAGTATATGCTGCACTGTAAAAAATACAGCGTCCTGTTTTGGACAAAATTAACTGTTACACCATTATAATCTTGTGAACTGAAATATATTGAGTCCAAATTCAGAACTTGATAAGCTTGATACTGAAAAAAATATACATAGAGGAATTTATGTACTTAATGGTCTTAATAAAGAAACAAATTACAAGTCAGAATGAAGACAAACTGAAAAGGGTAGAATGTTTACGCAGTGAGAGACAAAAAGAAAGACCAACAAAAGTCTTGTCGTTCTTCCAAGTCATCGCCGGTCGTGAGCTGCTGGGATGAATGTCGCTGTTAGTGGTAATTGAAGTTAACTCCATTCACTCCAAGCCGTTCCAGCCTTCTCAGCAAGAAAAAATATATTCTGATTGGTTTTCTCAGTATTTGTTTTCTATTAAAAGGCCCGTAAACTGTATTTTTTTCATCTGAAAAAAAAGGAAAGAAACCAAAATTTGTGTTGATATTCATCTGGGCCCGCATTTCCGTCGCAAGGGACGCCTGACCTTCACGTTTGCCACATGATACTTTGCGGCGCCAGAGCTAGGAGGTGAGAACTGCTCGCCTGAGGCGAGCAAGGGGTTGCCTTTAATAACTCTGCCTAACACTATGTAGAACTTTTGTGCTGTTCTGGATAGGCCTTTACATCTCATTGTATTTTTTTTTATTTTTTTTGATAAGTACAACTCATTGTAATATACAACAACAATGCCTTAGTCCGAAATTATTTGAGGCCGGCTAACATGAATCATCGTAAGGACTCGTCACTGAAGAGAAGAGAAAACAAAGAAGAAGTGGAGAACTGGTAAAATTGTGAAAGCTAAGAAGATAGTAAAAGAAGAAATATCCTAAATCATTTTCCTGAACAGTTGAAAAATTATCATTTTGTTTTTGTTTTGTTTTTTTGTGTTTTGAGGAAGACTTTTTGATGCATGTAGTAAATCTCAAGTGGTTGGATAAATTTCAGGAGCGTGAGAATTATTGTATTTGATTTATGAATGTTATGAACATATTATTTCCATATGCAGGGTCTCCATGCCATTAATTTAGGTGATAGTGGATTTATGGTTGTTAGAGATGGATGTACTGTTTTCCGCTCCCCTGCACAGCAGCACGATTTCAATTTTACTTATCAATTGGAAAATGGCAGTAATGGTGATTTACCCAGCTCTGGACAGGTCAGTTAATCCTTCTTGTGTGCTTGCTTTCATGCAGAAGTCACTTTTCTTTTAAATACTGAACATTCTTTGGTAATTTCTGTCTGGAGTTGCTTATGAGTTTTCATGGGGGTGTAGTTAAGAAGTCTTTTGAAAATATTACTCTACATGTCATTAGTGAGTTTATCAAGGCACAAGCTCTGCGAATATCTGGTTTTAACAAGTGCTCCAGGAGGTCTGTTTCGCATCACTCCTTTTATGTTGAGCAAACAGTTGTCCTTTCAACATTTGCGTACTGGAGCCGGAGAATATCCATCTTTTTCTTCAGCTGTGCAACAACCATGCTTATGTTGTACACCTCTATACAAACAAAGTTCTTATCTTCTTGAGTTTGTAAAACTTAGCCATTTTTGTGAAAATAGTTCTTGATTGCATATTAATCTTCTTATATGGAAGTGGATTTTTCATGTATTTTTATTGGAGTATGAATCGTCCTAGGGTCCATATTGACACATCATAGTTGTAGTAACAAACCATCAAGCACTTACATTTTCCAACAATAACCTCAGTGTGTTAAAATCTAATGTCATCTTGATTTCCCTCCAGCTTATTCTCGTGTCATTTCACTATTACACATGGATTTGTCTTATCCTTAGCCTGCTTATTTCACTTAATCAAGGTAGGATCATATTTGGTGGTTACACTAGCAGTGGATTTTGGTCTCCAGGGGAATATTGACCTTTTTTTATTTTTATCTTGAAATATTTTACTAATTGATAACTAATAAGCTAAGATGTGGTGGTTATGCAGGTTTTCACAATTCCTGTCGCACATGGAGATGTAATCGTTGCTGGCACTGATGGACTTTTTGACAATCTTTACAACAATGATATTACCGCGGTGGTGGTTCATGCCATGAGAGCTGGCTTGGAACCTCAGGTGACGGCTCAGAAAATAGCAGCATTGGCACGTCAACGGGCGCAGGATAAAAATCGGCAGACTCCTTTCTCTGCTGCTGCCCAAGAAGCTGGATTCCGCTACTATGGTGGGAAGCTTGATGATATAACTGTTGTTGTCTCCTATATCACCACCTCGAACAAGGTAGCACCTCTTCTCTGTCGCACAAACACATGCAATTATACTCATTTACATTAGTCCTTCTCACTTTAGAGAACATTCTATGCCTAGTTTGGTTCAAGGCCCCTCAACAAGGTGGCACCTCTTATTAGTGTGTTATTATTATTAACAAAGATGATGATTAGTACCATCCCAGGTCTGAAGCTCATGGGTGTAGCCTGTAGGAGGGATGTTGAATGGGGGTTTATATATAGAGCTCAATGTTATTAGAGGCAACCTACTTCCAAGTTACCTTTGAAATGTATTAAGCATCTAGCATCAAGTGCTTAATACATCAAACACCACCTAAATCTCTACACACTTTAGAGGCACAAAATATATGGTATGAAATATACTACTACCTCTGTCCCAAAATGAATGTCCGAAAAGTATTCAAATTTGCTCTTGATCAAGAGCAAATTTGATAACTTTTCGGACATTCATTTCAGGACGGGAGGGAGTATCACATTTCTCTGCTAATCTCTGCATGTTACTCTGTTTTCTTTTCTTTTTATTAATTTTAAATGTTGACTTTTAAGAAAGGATATAAGCTATACCAATCCTGTTGATATGAGCATGTTTAAAGTCAAAATAACAGAAGGAAAACCGGGGGGGGGGGGGATTTCGGTTGTCTTTTGATAACAACAAAAGAAAAGGGAACATCATTTGGGACGGAGGGAGTACTTGTGAAAGGGTTGAGCAGGATTTTTATTTTTATTTTTGTATTTCCCCCTATATTTCTCTGCAAAAGCCCAGGACATTCTTAAGAGCATGGTTGCTTTTGTGGCACATTCATTGATGAAGTTGATCTTCTGAAAACTAGTAGATTGCTTTAGTGTGATGGCATCTGACATTTTTACTATCTCATTGCTATGCAGGAAAATTCGTCAGTGTGAAGGTCTTTGTAGAGCATGTCATTGACTCTTGTGTGTTGTTGCTGACAATCAATTGAATCGGGGTTGCATGGTATTTAGCTGCTCAATGCCTTTGTGGCAGAGTTTTTGACAAGGCACATTGTTTCTTTTCTTCTTTATCTCATTCTTTCTTTCATTTTTATCTTTACACTTATATGTGGCGGATCCCTTTGGGATGATACCTTTGTATATAATATATATATATAGATGCAAAAGCAAAGAGAAACAGTCTTGTCTTGGGAGGTCTGACCAGCAAACTGGACTTGCTACTTCCAGTTTGGTTTTGGGTCCGGTCCTGGACTTGTACTTGGCCTTGTATAAGTAAGTATGCATAAGTTTATGTGTGTTTCGGACGTTTATGGTTTTCATTTTTCTCTCAATCTAGTTCCAAATCTGGATGAGTTGGTTGTTATTGTTAAGAGACCTCATGTACAAAAACGACCGCTGCTATTGCCGTCTTTTCCAGCATTATATATTGGTACGGAGGCCGCAAGCAAAGATTTATCCCTTTCCATCCTTCTTTGCTTTTCAGATCCGATGTGCGCGAGTAGGAAAACAAAAATGATCGTTTGCAAAGGCAGATATATGAGATTTGGACCTACACCAACCAAGTGACATGCATGTCACCAGTCTGTATGGGAATCCACGGTTCAATAATCCGTATTTCACGCACTTTATTCTCGATTTTTTTTTTATTTTGTAGTGATTAAATTGATTGAATTTAAACGGAAGATTAAAAAAATTGTCTTTTAAATTAAAATTTATTATTATACTCCATCCGTCATTTTTATATTGGTCACGTTTTAATTTTTTGATTTATACAAGTAAATTTTAGCCAAACATTATTGTCAATTTAATCATCATAATCATAATCATAATGAGAGTTTAAAAATTGCCATTGCTAAATTACTTAGTGCTTTATCTATCATAATTTTTTAAAATTTCATTAAAATGATTAGATTGATAGTAAAGTTTCATCTTAAATTATTATTGTTGACTTAAAAATTCAAATGTTGTCAATATAAATAAAAATGAAAGAGTATAATGCTTATAACAATAAAAAATTTTAGAATTCAATTAAATTAATATAAATTAATGTACAATTCTAATTTAAGCAAAAAAAAAGGGAGTGGACAAACAATGCCCGCATGGGTTTGTTTTGATTAAGGGTCAAATAAAAGAGTGTGCCGTGATTATACTTCATTCAAATTGGAGCATTCATTTCAAAGATTTTTATATTTATGAAAAATATGTGGAGAAGAGAGTCTTTTACTGAAAGTTTTCAAATAACTTTGTCATCGAAAAGTAAAATTTGTTGGATTATGTAAATAGATTTTTTGTAATATAAGAGGTTAAAAAAGCTAACACAATTTTTACTATAGTGGACAGTGAATTTTTTTAATCAAGGATTAGAAGGTCCAATCAGTTTGCTTATTTGTTGATTTAACTTTTAACGAACAGCATACTTATCCATAAAGACTATATAAAAATTGATAATCTTAATAAAAAAATTAAAATTTGTTATTAATTCACTATCAAAAGTGTTATAGATAACAATTTTTTGATTTTTATTAGAATCATCAAATCTTTTACAAAGTGCTAGTCGAAATGTTACTAATTTGACTAATTTTGGTCAAACTATGCAATTTATTTTGGGACAAAGGGAGTATCATATTGCCTCTACATTGCCGCCGCCGCCGCCATACATTACTACCACCCCGGCCCTACCCCAGCTCGTACCGAAATCCTAGTGTGCTCATGATGATAGAAATTCTGATGATGTCACAAGTTGAGTGGTAGTTTAGTTTGACACCAACGATGGTTGTGGGTATACTCCATTTATTTTTTCAGTTTGTTTACACTTTGATCAAAACATAAATTATGTGAATAATGTTTAATATTAATAGTTGAGTGAGTGTTGTCAGTATGAAAAGTGTGATCTGATATGTGAATGATGTTGAAATTGTGAGTGAGATAGTTGTGAATATGATAAGTGAGTGACATCAAATAAATACTATTTTTTTTGAATTGCAAACAATCAAATGAGACACTCAAAATGTGAAAAAGTGAATAGATAAAAAAGACGAATGGAGTATATGGTACGAAAAATAAGAGGTACTAGCGATGATTTGGAAAACTGTATCTCAAGGAAAAAAATCCTATTTGGAGGTTTAGGAACACTAACTATCTATCTTATTTAGGCTCCGTTTGTTTTGCGGAAAACAACTTCCGGAAAACATTTTCCCCATTTTCCGGTGTTTGTTAAACACCGGAAAATGGGGAAAATGTTTTCCAAGGAAGTGGTTTTCCTCCATTCTTAAGGAAAACGTTTTCCTTACCTCCACCTAAGGAAAACGTTTTCCGGAAAATGCTAACACTTCAATTGTTGTTTTTAACTCCAATTTTGTTTTACGAAAATTATTTTTTAAATATACCCAGTTAATTAATTAAAAAATGTCTAAAAATATTTTATTTTATGAATATTTTGTAATATGTTAAATTATTAACTTTAGTCCATTATAATTACAAAACTACATTTCCATTTTACTTTATAATTGAAATTGGAGATAATGACTAATTTATTGATTATTTCTTTTAATATATACTCTAGGTGATCAAAATTAATGTATCTAAAAAAGTTTTCCGGAAAGCATTTTCTTAAAATTCACCAAACAGTGGAAATTACATTTTCCGGAAAACATTTTCCAAGAAATCGTTTTCCGGAAAACATTTTCCCATAAATCGTTTTCCGAAAGTTATTTTCCGCGAAACAAACGGAGCCTTAAAATGCGATATTTATTTTAAGACCCACCAAAATAAATTGTGACATTTATTTTGGAATTGATTTTTATTTCAAGGTATCATAATAAACATATAAAAAAATGAGAAGAAAAATCAATGAGGCTCAGGCCAAAAAGAGAAACCAGTTTCTCTCTCAAACAACCGCCATCTTTATCTTCATCTTCAAACAACCACTTTCTCCATTAATTTTCTTCATTTTTGTTGTTAGATTTTCTTTCAAATAATTCAACAACACATTTTTTTTTTTTAAATTTCAACGTATTGAAATTACAAACAATTGTGTTGTTGATTTTTTATTTTTTTAATCGTATAATAAATAAATTTCTCTTGTATACTCCCTCCGTCCCTGCACAAGTGTCACCAACTTTTGGGACACGAAGATTAAGAAAATGTAGTACGTATATGTGTGGTAGAAAATGAAGAGAGATAATGAGTGGGGTAAATAGTGATGTTGGTTGAATAAAATGAGTGGTAGAAAATGAAGAGAGAGAATGAGTGGGGTTAAATGGTGGGGTTGGTTGAATATAAATATATTAAAACATTTCTATTTTGGGCAGTGACACTTGTGCTGGGACGGACCAAAAGGGAAATAAGTGACACTTCTGCTGGGACGGATGGAGTATGTGGGAGCCGTTGCTTTCTCTATGTGAGAGTTGTTGTTTCTCTCATCTGTTGAGAGTCTATGTTTGTTTATTATTTTGTTTGTTGGTTTTTTCTCTTACAATTGCGACGATTCTTCCATTCTCTCACAATAGAGCGGATACCATTGTTCTTACCGCACAATGATGGTTCTTGGTTTTGAGATTTATGCTGGGCGTTTTCTTGTCAAACCGGATTTTGTATATCAAGTGTTCAACGCAAAATATTATCTGAGAGTGTATTTATTAAATGGCGGATGAAAGCAGTGTCCAAGTTTTTCAATGAATGAAATCCGATCGTCTCAAGATTTAGATAGGACATATCGTTGTTGAATGAGCCTTCAGCCTTTATAGATATATAGAGCGGTGTTCTAAAAATCGGTCTAGGCGGCCGCCTAGGCGCTAGGCGGTGGTGCTCCGCCGCGATTTTCTTCAAAGCGGCCAAATTCGGCGTTGGGCGGGTTAGGCGGAGTTAGGCGGCCCTAGGCGGTGCTAGGCGGTCTTAGGCGGCCGACGGCGGACCTAGGCGGGTAACGGCGGCGGATGGGACGGCGGCTGACAAATGGGTGGAGCAGAAAACGGTGGTGGCGGAGGGGAAGAAAACGGTGGTGGCGGCGGCGGCATGTTGAGTAGAAATGAGAAAGAGAGAGAGAGAGAGATGAAAGAAAGACTGAAAGAGAGAGCAGATCTGCAGATGCAAAAAAAAAAAAAGGTGAAGTGAAGACTGAGTGTGTGACGGCGCAAAGAAAGAGAGGAAATAGGGTTAAGAGTTTGTGTTGGGTATTGGGCTGGGCTGTTGGGCATTGGGTTGGGTTGGGCTGGCTGGGCTAGGATGTATGAATTTTTATTTGGGTTAGTGTATCAATTTTCCACTTGAACATCATAAATTCATAATATACTCTAAATTATGATTTATTTTTTATTTAAAATAATGTGAACTATTAATTTTTAACACATAAAAAAAATAAGTGGCACTAACTTTTGGATATATATATATATATATTTACAAATTTATAACAAAATATTAAAAATGTGCTAATTTCTCGGCCCCGCCTAGACCATAGGCGCTAGGCCCGGCTTCGCCGCCTAGTCCCCTCCTAGCGTTTTTTAGAACACTTGATATAGAGTGACATCTCTTTTCTAATTGTAAATGAAATGGATTTGTCCATTGCTAAAAAAAATTAAAAAAAATCAATGAGGCTCGAGATATGTCAACTATGTACCTACTCATTCCGTCCCACTCGAATTAGGACAAATTTCTATTTTGGGTGTCTCATTCGAAGTAGACAGCCAAAAAATGGAAATGTTTTATTTAATGGGACCCACATTCACACTCACAACAACTTTTCACTCATTATTCTCTACCCCACTTTCTCTTTCCTACTTCACTTTTCATACTCACAACACCTACTCCACTAATTACCAACACTTATTTCTTAATCCCCGTGTCCAACCCAAAAATCCTAATTCATGTGGTAAGGAGGGAGTAGTTGGTAGACATTGTATAAACTTGTCATTTTGTGTACGCCTCTCCAAAGTGTCCTAGCCAAGATCAAATCTCAAACCGAAAACAAGTCTAGATTTGACAAAACTGTACACAGCTAAACTAGTCTGTCTCGACGACTTTCTCTTCACCTCTCTCTCTCTCGACGAGTGCATGCTTGGATTCGAGGGCACATCGACATAGCAACTACATTTTCTAGGGTTTTCTCAAACCCTCATCACTATAATTCACAAGTTCTAATCTTGATTGTTTGCTGTTTTGTAAAAGATAATAAAAAAAGGAGTGATGATGGCGGTTAGGAGAGAAAAAGGGGGTCAAGCTGGACGTGGATCTAAAATCGCCGTCGCAATTGGCATCGGTATTCTACTTGGTGGTGTATTTGCGTTTTTGTTCCCCCATGGATTTTTTTCTCCCAATCCTTCTTCTACTCTTACTCGCCCTCTTACCAAATCCAATCTCCAGGTTCCTTTCCTCTCTTCTTTTCTACTTTCTATTTGATGATCGCATTTCAGAATTGCATAATTGAATATTTATTTGTTGATTTGTTTATCTGTTGATGCCTATAGAATTTTCCCTCATTAAAGTATCGTTGACTTTTCTCACATATTTCATTGACTAGTCCATATGATGATGATTAATGATAGCTGACCCCAAATCATTTTAGGATTTAAGGCGTTGTTGTTGTTCTTGTGTTGTAAAGTATCGTTGACTTTGTTTTTCAGTTTGTTGAATCAACAATTTCTATTGCTATTTTAAGTCCCCCAAGAACTAGTGGTTTTTGTTAATAGAAAACTAATAGCGTTTAGAATGTTGGTTTGTATGTGTAATGGGTTTTGGTGGCGGGTTTTGGGAAGGGTGGCTGAGTGGGGCATTACAGATTAAGATCAGGGTTTGATTGTTTGGTAAGAGAAAATTGGGTAGCAACCAGTAACTGGTTTGAGCTTATGAGTTATGAAGTATGATTTTATGACTATACAAGTCTATACTGATTCTGGATTTTCTGCTTTTAGCTGTGAGAGGGATTTTACATATTTGAATTTGATATGTATAATCTCTAGAACCCTTTAATAGTTTTTGAACACGATCCCGTACTTAATTTGCAACTGTGGCTCCGTCTGGATGTTTCATGATAAGAGTGTGGTGTGTGTGTGGGGGATGGGGTGCTCTTTTTAGCCAGACAGAGTAGCCATTTTGTAAAAAGGTGTTATAGTTGCTGTAATGTCATTAATTCTAATAAGGCTTTAAGCATGATAATATTTTGATACACAGACCAGTGGCGGAGCTACCCTCATGCCAAAGGGGGCAATTGCCCCCATTGATTTAAAAAAAATAAAAATTTACTAGTGCAATTTTTTTTTTAAAATTTGGGAGTTTAGTGCAATTTATTGAAATTTGCCCCCTTTGAAATAAAAGTAATAATGCATTAGAATTTTTTTTCCCCCATTGATGAAAATACAATTAATTTTTTTTATTGTGTAACTTTTGCCCCCATTGATGAAAATTCCTGGCTCCGCCACTGACACAGACAACTGAGATAAATTTTGCAAGATATCCATGTACACATGAACATCCAGACAACTGGATTGCTACGTTAGCATTATACTCTATATAACCATACACGGGTCACACGAATATTAGGCATGGTGATCAAAGAAAACAATCTGAATAAAATAGAAGCTCAATTGCAAATGTAGTGCCTAAATTTGTAAACTTGTGTCATTACATTGACGCTAGAAGCAATAGGACAAGACTGAAAGTTTACGCATTCTAACCCTATTCTTAGATCACTTGTATTATGTTGAAAAGAGTCCATTTTGACCCAAATCCAAAGTTCACGTGCATTCTGTAAACTTGCTGCCAACAAGAAGGCTTGATGGAACATCCGGACCATAATAGTCTCTGAACTCTGCATGCATCAGTTGCGTTACATTACTGCTTACATTGACAACCAAAGTGTTTAAGGTTAAAGTAGTTGGGTTTCAAAAAGGCCATAATCTAGTATTGTTTCCATGTTAGGGAAGAAACTCCAATAATCAAGCAGCTTCCAAGAGTTTTCTACATATCACAATCCTGATTTTGATAATAAAAGAAAAAAAGGATAGACAATGTCAAAAAGGCAATCATAATCCAGATATCGCAAGAATGTTCAAGAGAGCGGAACTAAATTCAAACTACTACGGTGTTTTTTTCACATCTCACATTCCCCTGCAAGACTTTGTAGCTCTTCCCTCAGTGTGCTCTTTTTAGTTAAACAGAGCAGCCATTTTAATTAATGTTAAGGTTCGCTGTAAAAGTCATTTATATATAAGTGGCTTGTTTTGTAGTTGGACTCATCCTCATGCGAATCCGCGGAAAAAGTTAACATGTTGAAGTCGGATATGATGGCGCTATCTGACAAGAATGCAGAATTGAAGAAGCAAGTTAGGGAGCTAACCAACAAGCTACGTCTTGCTGAGCAGAAAAATGGTGGAGGTGAGGAACAAGTCACTGTGTTAAGCAACACACCACAAAAGGCTGGGCCTTTTGGTACCGTTAAGAGTTTAAGAACTAACCCAACTGTCCTCCCTGATGAATCCTTGAACCCTAGACTTGCTAAGATATTGCAAGACATAGCTGTTGGGAAAGAGCTCATAGTTGCATTGGCAAACTCCAATGTGAAAGAAATGTTACAGGTGTGGTTCACCAGCATCAAGAATGTGGGTATAACCAATTATCTAGTTGTGGCTTTAGATGATGCCATTGCAGATTTCTGCAAAGATAATGATGTACCCTTTTACAAGAGGGATCCAGATGAGGGTATTGATTCAGTTGCAAAGACAGGCGGCAACCATGCTGTTTCTGGATTAAAGTTTCGCATTTTGAGGGAGTTTTTACAGATGGGTTATGGCGTTCTTCTCTCAGATGTTGATATAGTCTACTTACAGAATCCGTTTGATTATTTATATCGCGATTCAGATGTTGAGTCCATGACTGATGGCCACAACAACGAAACTGCTTATGGATATAATGACGTATTTGATGAACCTGCAATGGGGTGGGCCCGTTATGCACATACAATGAGAATATGGGTTTATAATTCTGGTTTCTTTTATATAAGACCCACTATTCCTGCAATAGAGCTTTTGGACCGTGTAGCGGACCGCCTTGCAAAGTCAGAGGCGTGGGACCAGGCGGTTTTCAATGAAGAGTTGGCTTTTCCTTCTCATCCTGGTTACATTGGGCTTCATGCTTCCAGGAGAACTATGGATTTCTATATGTTCATGAATAGTAAGGTTCTTTTCAAGTATGTTAGGAAAGATGACAAGTTGAAGAAGTTGAAGCCTGTAATTGTTCATGTCAATTACCACCCGGACAAATTACCGAGGATGAAGGCTGTTGTTGAGTTCTATGTTAATGGCAAACAAGATGCGTTAGAACACTTCCCAATGGGTTCGGAGTGGTAGATAGGATTACTACATCTTTTGAAAGCAATGTGTATCATCATGGATCTTTCTTATTCGTTGTTAACTTGTTTTCTTTTTACTTCTTTCCAGAATTTTGTGTACCCTTTTGTTTAGGGAATGATGAACAAGTGTGTTTTTATAAATTTATAGTAGCGGAGCAATTTTCCGGAATTTGTTGTGGATGAGGTTGTTTTGATTCTGATCTGAAACTGATACTGCGGTAATTGATACATATTGTTCGTCTTCATTGCATCTCTTTCTTGAATCACTGCATTTGGTTGCTTCTGTATCCTTTTGAGTCTTTTCATTTTACTGCTTCCACCAGCCTATTTCAGTTTTTGTACCTTGTTTAAAGGAAGGTAATGTATGGTATTTGTGCTTTAACACTCCTTAATTTGTACATCATCTGTCCCAAATTGAATAACTTGTAATTTATAGTATCTATAACAAGTTTTAAATTTTGTTGCTCAAAGTTGTTTCAAGTCAACGACCAAAAAAGTGATAGTAACTTTCTCTGCGATGACGGAGGTAGTGTATTAATAAAAGTCATTAACCTTTGTTATCTTGATCATTAAGATGGCTTTAAGTATGATATTAATTTGATACACTGAGACAACTGAAGATAAATTTTGCAGATATATATGAAGAAGAGAAAATTTTGAGGGAAACTAGTTTCTGCACAAGTTATAAAAAGTCATGTTTTTATAGGGGTTAAGGTTTAGGGTTTGGTGTTTAGGGTTTAGGATTTAGAGTTTAGGGTTTAAAGTTGAGGGTTGAAAAGTGGATTTTTTATAACTTATGAAGGAATTAGTTTCCCCCAAAACCAACTCTTTGAAGAATAGCCAAACCAAATTCAAACCAATTCACCTTTACTTGCAGTTCCTCACACTCTGCCTGTTTAAAATTAAAGACAAGGTACAAAAATTAATCATATCTGACACTATGAGATGTCTGACTAAACATGGTTCTAAGGTGAAGTACTCCTTCCGTCTCAAAATAATTGTCGTTTGTTTTAAAAGTTAATTTTTGTATTAAAATACTTGTCGTTTTACTATTTTCAAGGTTTTTTTATTGTATACCAATTATATCCTTATTAATTAATGACGGTGAACTATCTTTTGCAAAAGTATTTACTCCCTCTGTCCCAGACTAATGTTCTTACTTTCTTTTTTGGTTTGTCCCAGACTAAGGTTCTTAGTTGCTTTATTACCTAAAATGGACCATGAGACCCACTTGTCATTCTCATAAAAAAACTCCCTACCCATTTTATCTCTCCTACTTTCTCTTACTTACTTTTTCATACTCACAACATTTACTTTTTTTTAATCTCCGTGTAAAATCAAACTAAGAATCTTAGTCCGGGACGGAGGGAGTAATTGCTTAGGTAATTAGATTACTTTAGGGGTATACGAGACTTTTTCACATGCATTATCTGCATCTCTTAAAAATTGTGCAAATGCTTAAAACGACATTTATTTTGAGACGAATGAAGTACTCTCTCCGTCCCAGAGTAAGTGTCCACATTTCCTTTTTAGTCTGTCCCAGGGTAAGTGTCCATTTCATAAAATGGCAAATAATTTTTACTATTTCTGCCACTCATTCTGTCTCCTACTTTACTTTTACACTCACAACACCAATCAACTTACTATTCTCTACCTCATATTCTCTCTCATACCTCACTTTTCGTACTCACGACACTTACATCACTTTCATTTATTTCTTAATCCTCAAGCGTCCCAAGCGTCCCTGCTCTACGTCTCTCAAGTCAGAACCCTATTCAATTCGTTGAACTGAATCGATTTCGTCACTCTCTTTTCCGGCTAGGTTTAAGTCGGAACCCTAAACGTGATCGGTGTTTGCTTGACTATCGATCTCACTTTTCCCGGTAATTCAATCTTGTTTATTCTGTTTATTTTGGTGATTTACAATTAAAGTTTCTTAGTTTCTAACATTACTCTTCAATTCGTTGTTTTATAGGGGTTGCAACTTCCAAACGATCTTCTGATTTCAGCAATGGATGCTGACAAGAAGTGCAGTGTAAGATTTCTTCAACTTACATACCTTGTGATTGGCCATTGAAATTGTTAATGGTATTGTTCTGCCTTCTGGTTCTGATCAATTTCTATACTTCTTGTTAATTTAGGTTCGAACCGCGGTTCAGACCGCGGTCTGAACCGATATATCAAACCACGGTTTGAGCTGAACCGAACCGAACCATTGTGGTTTTGTTCAGTTCGGTTTGGAGTTTTTGGCGGTTCAGCTCGGTTTGAGATTTTCTCAAACCGATGACTAGCGGTTCGGTCTCTAAAACCGCTCAAACCGAGCTAAACCGAACCGTTTACACCCTAGTTTCCTGTGAGAGAGAGTAAGAGAATTCTGAATGAAAAGGTAGGAGAGTAAGAGAATTCTGAATGAAAAGGTAGGGGGTGAAAAACTAGAGTTTAATGTAAAATGAGTTGGGGTGGGGCTGATAATAACGGATTTTAATTAGGTTGTTTAGTGTTAATTATGTAATTAGTCTTATATAATAATAATAATAAAAAGTGTCCATTTTATGAAATGAGACTTACCAATGGGACACCCAAAAGGGAAACAAGTGCAAGTTGTTTTGGGATGGAGGGAGTATTGTTGATGCACCATTGATGATACTGTCAATAATCATTTAAAATTATTAATTTTAGCATATCTTATAGGCCACAATTCTTTTAAATTGACCACTAAAATTAAAATCAAAACTATATTTTTGGGGGCAGGGAGAGTATCACGCACACTGTTGTTGTCAATTAGAAACTTGCATCTACCGATTTTGTTAAGATATTCAAAGATTATTTTAAAAAAATGTTTTAGAATATACTGTAAGATCATGGCTTGCAACCACAAGTCATTTAGTGAATTCCATACATAAAATCATAAGTATAATGTTAATATAAAGTGTAGTCAATAATAAAATGTGTAGAATTCCTGAAATGTAATTTATCAATTTATGATGGGCAAAATGGTAAATTAACATTGCTAAAGCTTGAAAGGGTGTGGTCCCTAAATGAAGTGTCACCATGTTTACTATTTAAAGGCCTCTCCATCAAGCCTAAAATATACTTCATTCTTACTTTCTCTCATCTAAATTACTTCATAATGTTGGAAGACTTTTGAGAGATTAAGAGACACTTATCATTTAGAATAGAAGAACACTTCTCCCTACTTGTTCTTCATTTCTCCCTACAACATTCATAATGGATTCAACATGTATTATCTCGCTTCCGCCTTCATCTTCTTCCTCAATCTTATTCTGAATATGAGTGTGGCATTCAGGGATCTTAGATTGTTCCAACAATTGGTATCAGAGCCCGCCCATATTTTGGTTTAAGTTTGAGTTCTTTTCGGGAAAGCTTTTATGCTTTATTCGATTCATTTTTTCTGTTGAATCATCAAGTTTTGATGTTGATTAGGACTCTAATTCATTCATAGAGTACTGATAATCATCATCTGAATTTAAGAAAATGGTTTGAAAAGTTTTGTTGAATGAACACAATGGTTCAAGTGTGACTATCCATTCATAACATGGTTTTATATCTAAGTGCATACCATGTGGATCTACATACTTGATTCCATTGTTTTAAAGCAAAATTATTCCTAAATAACATGGTTTTATGTTGTGAAGAACATACCATGTGGATCTACTTGTCGTTCATCATTTTTTGGGATAAAATTTGGAAAAGTGCAGCAAAGCATGCATGAAACGGTGGCTTTAGCCCTCGGGTCTTATGTTCTGCCCGGTCGGGTATTATAAGTTGCCCGGTCGCGCATGTACACTATTCACAGGTTTTTGGTTTTTCAAAGATGTTGCACAATTTTGTTCCTCTTTTGAACAAAACATACTTTTTTCAAACCTTAAAGCCTTGATTAATTATATGCTTAAATAATTTTATTCATTGTTTAATAATATTATCGCCTAAGTGATTAACGTTATTTAAATCCAAAATTATTTAAGTGTTGAATGTTTAATTAATAGGTGAATGACTTGAATTTTCCAAAGAAGATCTTGACATTTGACTAAACTTAAGCATTCATGTGATGACAAATAAAATGAACATTAAGTTGTTTTATTAAATGCTTAAGACTACCCAAAGGAAGATTATGCATTTAATCAAATGTTGTTCAAATTACTTGTTATCTAAGGCAATTATTTATGAGTTAATTCGCAATCCAAAGATTAGTTTTGATGTCATGTTAATTACCTTATTGATGGATTTCATTGATATAATTAATCATTTATTCGTTATGTAGTTTCTTATTTATGTTTTGTTTTTTCATTCTTTTGTTCTTAAAAACCCAACAGATTTACTTATTGTTTCATCCGTTATTACTGCTATGAGTACCGTACCGATGCTAAATGGGACTAATTTTAAAACTTGGAAAACAAATAATTATGATCTTGGGCTATATGGACCTAGAACTCGCATTAAGGGATCTGTTTCTCTTCTTATTGCTTAAGTGCTGAGAAGTGAAAATAACCCAACCGCGTGAGCCTAATGATAATAAAGAATGTTGTCCCGGAGACCTTTTGGACAGTGTCTCCGAGGATGTTGATGCTGAAACGTTCTTGATACCCTTGAGGAAGCTTGTTTCCATAAGGTATAAGGGTACCGGGAATTTAAAGGAGTACATTAAGAAATAGTTCACCTATCAACAAAACTAAAAGCACTTAAGTCCGGGATATCGAAAGATATTTTTATGCATTTAGTTTTGATATTTCTTCCTTCTCACTTATTATCAAACCTTGTTCACTCAAACTCCTTGTTTGTAGAACAATGAATATTGTTTAAATTCATATGCATCATATTGAATTGTTTCATACTTTCATGCATTAAGTTTAAACTTTGTTTAAACACATTTCAAAACTAAAAATCATATATCATTTTGAATGTGTTTAAACTGTTGTTTCTATCTTTCCATATGTAACTCTTATTCTTATTGGAAAGATTAGGAATCTATATTTTGGACTAGTGTGTGGTGCATTAACTTGAGACATGAATTACCAATTTCATTCATTTGGACATGTTTTATCAAGTATAATGTTTGTCCTTGATATAGTAGGTAATGGCATCAATCAAATAGGGGGAGATTGTTGGGTATGCCCACACATATCTCAGTTTTTTAATGTAATAGGATTTATTAGATTTGATTGATCCATCACCTAAGTTTTATTTCATGGACTTTAGACCCACATGTAAGAAGTATTTATACTTCATTTTTTTAAGTTGTCCATTGTTATAGAATAGGCATTAGAAATAGGGCAAGAAGATCAAGTTTCAAGAAAAATCACTCAGTGAGTTTGAGCCGCGCTTATGCGCCTCCTGCGCCACGCGCCTTCTACATTCGCGCCATGCGCCATTTAGAGCGCCGGCGCATAAGGATTTCTTCATAAGCTATGTTACGCGCCTCTGCGCCCCTTGATTTAAGCGCACGCTTACTGTGCGCCTATTGGCTAAATGCGCCTCTTGGCTCAAACGCGCCTCAAAGTATTTATTCAACACTCAGTGATTTATTGAAGACTCGAAGACTTGAAGAGAATTCAAATTACGCCAATGATCCAACGGTGGTTAAAAGATGCATATGCGCCTAATCTGTTGACACGTGTCCATAACGGTCACATTTATGTTGAGTGTCAAAATGGCCATAATATATGCATGCTCCTATCAACGAGCGACAGCTCATCTTATCCACAAGGATTCCCAACGGCTAGTTTTTGAAGTTCACTATAAATACCCCATACTTCAACATTTTGAAGTTGCTGAGTTTCGCTAAGAATTTCAAGAATTTCTCTCTCTAAGCATTTGTTGAAGATTTGAAGATTGCCTTCGTTTTTCCAGATTCTCAAGAACATCTTCATACTTCATCCTTAGCCCAGATCTTCAAGCCTTAACACTTTAGTTTCTCGTGCTCTCCATCTCAAAGATCTAAGAGCCTTGATACTAAGAACACACACGCACCTCTTTAAGATTAATCATTTAGATTCTTCTTTAAGAGATACACCGGTTATTGTTTTGGATTTGTTCTTTCATAGTAATAGATCTTGAGTTAGTATAAGCTCAAACATTGTAATTTGTAACACTCACTCATTATATAAGATCTCTTTTAGAAATCCAAGACTAACCATCTTGTAGAGGACGTAGATCTTTCATTGATCGAAACTCTCCAAATAGCTTGTGTTATTATCTCGTCATTTTCTTTCAAGTTATTATTTTCACTCACTATTTGCTTGTTTACTCATTGT
>JAOWBW010000039.1:1004422-1082923 GCA_026119855.1 Campanula takesimana | reverse complement strand
GTGAGAGGAAGAGGACTAAAAAGAAGAGAGAAGGAGAAGAGAAACTTACCTCAACAATGGAGGAAAAGAGGGAGGAAGATGCTGGAGAAAATGAGGGAGGAGAGGGGTGATGGAAGGGAGGTGAGGGAAAAGAGGGAGTAAGTAGGATTATTAATTAGAATTTACACATAGACCCCCTCCCCTACACACTAACACAATAATCTTATACTCCCCTAACACTAAGACCCAACACTCCACACTAGCACAAATAACGCAATTAAATGCTAGGCATAAAATATTATGAAACACAAAATGCATACATAATTATTTAAATAAATAAATAATTTAAATAAATAAATAATAAATAAAATAATTAAATATTTATTACACGAAAATAGAGGCTGGTTTTCGGGTCGTTTACAACTCCTCAAATCAAGTTTAGAGAATACCACTGTGACCCTTGAAGTTGATCGAACAAATCATCAATATGCTGTAGAGGATATTTGTTCTTCACCGTTACCTGATTCAACTTTCTGTAATCAATGCACAACCTCAACGAATCATCTTTCTTCCTTACAAACAAAACCGGTGCTCCCCACGGTGAAACACTAGGTCGAATTAATCCTCTTATCAAGCAACTCCTGTAACTGAACCTTCAGTTCTTTCAACTCTGCTAGAGCCATTCTATAAGGTGCTTCGAAATCGGAGCTGTACCTGGTAATAGATCTATACAGAACTCTATCTCTCTATCTGGTGGCATACTGTACTCTGAAGAGAAAACATCAGAAATCTCTAACTACCCGCGAACACTCTCTAACCCAGGTGATTCTTTCTTAGTATCTAGCACACTATCCAAATAACCTTCACAACCACGATGCAACAACCTCCTCGCTTTCACATAAGAGACAATATAACGAATATTTTTTACTCAAAGGAATAGCCTCAAACACAAACCTTAGGCACATTAGGAATAGAAAAAGTAACGACCTTCCTACGACAATCAACTGAAGCATGAAACTTGCTCAGCCAATCCATACCCAAAATAACGTCAAAGTCTTGTATCGGAAGAACTACCAAATCCGCACACAAAACATGACCACAAATAAGCACATCACAAGCACGAAAACACTTTATCAGTTACCCAGCACTCTCCCATAGGAGTTGACACCTCTAGCACATAAGGTAAGGACTCAGATGAAGCATTTAGCAAAGAAGCAAATTGCACAGATATGTATGAATGCGATCCTGGATCTACTAATGACGAGCGCTCACACTAGACACAGAAATAATACCTCTATCACTGAAGGATCATCGGTAGCCTGCTGCTGGTTCATAGCAAAGACCCTTCCTTGAACCTTAGGCTTCCCCGTTGCATCTCTCTTCTGACCTTGAGCAGTACCAGCTCCACTTCCCGATGGCTGACCCTTAAACCTCGGACAATCCTTCACAAAGTGCCCGACTGCCCGCAATTAATACACTTCCCTTGCTTCTTCCAACACCGATCCTCCGAATGTCCTTCCTTCTGACAATAGGCACAGAGCCTCCTGTTTTGATTCCCCTGATTCCCCGGAGTAGTGCCCGGATTCCTTAGGATTGGTTGCCCTCTGAATTGAGATTGTTCTCCTGAATTACCTCGGTTATCCGAACGTTGTTGTGGCTATGACCTGCTTTGACCTCCTTGTTTACCCGTGTTAACTGCCTCGTCTTTCTCTTGTGTTCCCCGATGTCTTGCTCTACCAGTAAGCACGGTCCACAGCATCCTGGAAAGTCTGGATCCTTTGAGCTATAAGCTGAGTCCTGATAGCTGTCCTCAAGCCTCTGATAAACCTCATTGCCTTTTGTTCTTCGGTTCTTACAAAATAGTCACAATACCTAGCTAATTCTGTGAACTTAGCCGAGTATTGAGCTACGGTCAACACTCCCTGCTCCAAGTTTAGGAACTCGATCTCCTTCCAGTTCTGATCAACCAAGGAATGAAGTGTTCCTTGAATTTCCTCACAAACAATGTCCCAAGTATAAGGTACAAGAGTCGCATCCCAACTTGCCTTAAGTGCCTTCCACCAATGTTCAGCTGCCCCAACTAGCTTATAAGCCGACAAACCGAACCCTATCCTCGTCCGTGCAACCAAAGACATCATAAATCTTCTCCATTGACTCAATCCACATTTTAGCCTTTTTCACATCAGGCTCACCATCGTACTCAATCGGTTTCAATTTCAAGAACCGCTCCAAACCATACCGTGGAGGTGCTACATGTTCCTCTCTCGGCCCTTGATCATGAATTTCTTTCATAGCCGCTTCAAACATACCCTGAACATCACACGATTTTCTTCCCGTAGATCGTTATGACTCGGAGTCCCACTGGGACCTTCACCAGCTCTTCTTCTAGCCATTTGAACAACTATCTGCATAAAACATCAACCGTTACTCACTCCGAACACAACTACCCTCCTAGGTCATTCTAGTCCACCTATACTTAAACTTAGAGCTAAACCATAGCTCTGAACAACTGTGGCGACCCCGACCCCGCGGGCCGGGAGCTCGCCAGCCGGACGTCGACTTGAAACAATAAACACCAAAATACTGAAGATAAAAATTTCATTTTATACTAAAAGATTTAACACAAGGTTTTAGAAATCCAAGATTAACCACAACTTAATACAACCGGTATAAGCTCCACAAGCTTTCACCAAAACAAAATATTACAAACTTAATGACGTCATTGTTGGTGATACTATTACCCAAAAGGTTTTACATTTAGGTAATGTAAACCAAATAAACCACCTGTCCAAAAGTCACAAATCCTCTCGACGTCCTCCTCGTGATCAGCGAGTCCTATTCCTTTCCTCCTGGGGGGGTTAAGGAAAAACAAAGATAAAAGAAAGGGTGAGATAAATCTCAATAAGTTACTAATGCAACTACATGACATGCTATAATGCAAGAAGCAATGAACAATAATAAATCTACATAGCACGTAGGTAATTAGCAGTTAACAGATAGCAGCAGAAATAAACAAGTAACAAAGGATATTGAGCCAAGGTTTCCCAAACTGATAGAACACAATAAGGATCGCTCCGCAGCTTCAACCAATCAACCAATCAAACCATCTTCATAGTAGCATAATAGCTGAAGAGAAAACCCCGGTACCGAAACCATAACAATGTAACATGTCACAAGGGACAGGGGGAAATGACACAAAGTCATAACCCAAAACGACTAGCTTGAATACTCACCAAAGGAGCTAGCTCATCCCAACCAAGGCCAATCTTGATGAGGAAAGAAGGACCAATGGGCGATGCTATACCTGGACTTGGCTTGTGCCATTATAGCATTATCCATTGCCTGACTCGAACACAATTAACCAGCTGGACTTCCAAATAAGTGCCAAGTAATAAATAATAGCTTGATAAACAACCAATGATTCCAAAGTAGGGAACCATGCCAAATAATCATCATAAGAATAAATCAATCCAACCTCACATAAAAAAGTTGTTCCAATATTCTCAAAAAATACTCAGTTAAATTCCACAACACATTTATTCACAAAGGGAACATTTTCAAACACTAGAGTGTTCCACGAAGACCATTTAACTCAACTAGAGTAGTACCCAAAACCCAGACTAAGAATGCAACCTAGTCTTAAACAAACAAAAAAATGATTTCCAGAAACAGGGGGCGGGCGGGCGCTCACTATAGGTCAGGCGGGCGCTCATTTAGCCAGAAGGTTGGTCGAAGGAAATCGGCCAGGAGGGCGGGCGCCAGGATCAACCCGGGCGGGCGCCCGGTCGGCGACCTGGGCAGAATTTCAGCTGGGTTTGAATTACTTTCTTACCATTTCACAACCCATTAAAATCAACACTTCTAACAAGAATAACAATGAACCCAAAACAACATATATGCCTACAAAGACTTATATTACAACCCCAAACCATCCAAGCCAAGTGTTGATCAAAATCATATTATCACAAAAGATGAACCAAAGGCCTAACACTTCAAAATCAACCAATGAGCAATGGATAGCATTTATATCATCTAACAAGCTTAAAATGAGAAATTTTAGCATAAATGGGGGAAAAGCAACTTACTTGGAATTTATCAAAGATGACGGAATTCGAAATTTCTTAGCTCTACACGATCCTATCGACGATCTAAACATTTTTCATAAAAGGAGCAATAAGAAATAATGAGAGGAAGATGATAAAAAAGAAGAGAGGGGAAGAGAGTTCTTACCTTTCACAACCATGGAAGAGAGAGAGAGATTGAGTGTGAGTGTGTGCACGAGAAATGGGGGAGGAGGTGAGGGAGAGGGAGGGAGTAGTTAAAATTATTTTCAAAATATTACACCTAGGGCCCCTCTACTACTACCAATACCACTACTACTACTACCCTTAATATCCCCTTCCAAATAATTCCCTTACTAACAACTAAGGCCCAATAATTCTACACTAGCACAAATGATCAATTAAAATGCTAGGCATAAAAATATTATGAGATATAAATGCACACATAAATATCTAAATAAATAAATAATTAAGCAAATAAATAAATAAATAAATATTTACTACTAGGAAAATAGAGACGGGTTTTCGGGTCGTGACATACACTACCCCAAAGGTTATACATTTATATAATGCAACCTTTAAACCACACTTACTTTCCAAAATGGATTATCAACCCGACGTCTTCCCTTGTGAAGTGACCTATACCCTTGGCTCGCCTTTATCTAAGGAAACAAATAAACAAGGAACGGGGTGAGAATAAATCTCAGTAAGCTACTAAAATGCAACTACGGTACATGCTGAAATGATACTCGTAATTGAACAATGTCAATATGCATTCACATAGCACATAATATGAGAGGCAAAGCCAACTCATCATACCACACATAAGGCGAAAATAAACACTCATAGGTAGATACTGAGCCAAGGTTCTCGAATCAAACATAACCATCTGAGAGGTATCAACTGAGCAGCACCAAAATGCTGAAACCGGTTCTGGAACCAAACAATAACAACAACAACAACGGGGGAAAAATGACACAAAGTCATAACTCAAACGGTGACTAAACTCACACAAAGAAGAGCTAGCCCAAACCCAATCCGTGGCCTAAGGAAAGGGGTTAAAAATGGGAAACCAATGGTAGAAGCCTTACAATGAACTTGGCTCGTGTGCCATTATAATCCCTACCACTGCCCGACTCCACAACAAGAAGTACCAGCTGGACTTTACACGAGAGCATAGTAATAAATACTTTCTTTAAACAACAACCGGGGCATGATTCCAAAGTAGGGAACCACACAAAGTTCATCACAAAGATGCAACACATTACTCATAAAGAGTTCACAACACAATCCTTTACCATTGACATAAAGTCACAACCCAATCTTTTATTAATGACATTAAGTCACAACTCAATCTTTTATTAATGACATTAAGTCACAACTCAATCTTTTATTAATGACATTAAGTCACATCACAAGCTTGCACCCATTCACAATTAATCCAGAACACATCAAAAGGATGTTCCATAATACCCATTTAATACTTAGTTAAATTCCACAACACATATGTTCACAAAGGAACCATTTTCAAACACTAAGGTGTTCCACAATGTCCATTTAGGTAAACTAGAATGGTACCCAAAACCTAGACCAAGAATACATCATAGTCTTAACCAAACAAAAGGGGAAATTCTGAAATAAGGGGCAAGCGAGCGCTCACTTTAAACCGGGCGGGCGCTCGACACTAACCAGGCGGGCGCTAGGCATGGACCAAGCGGGCGCTCCAGGTCGACAGGGATTTTGGTTATGAAACAAAAGGTAAGCGGGTGCTCCACTCATGCGCGCGCGGGCGCTCCAAAGGCTAGCGGGCGGGCGCTCGGTACCCGATTTGGGCCAAAACTGAACCTGGTTCTTTACCTACTCCTTCCGTCCCAAAAGTACTAACACGCACCTTACCTCTTACATAAACCTTAACCAAAGGAACCCAGGAAACACACTTAGGAACACACTTATACTTCCCATACCATTTCAAAACCAACTTTCCAAATACTCCCTTTGTCTCAAAAGTACAAGTATCACAAAACTTATTCAAAACATAAATTCACAACACATATAGCACATATAACATATATATGACCATTTTAACATTTAAAGGGGAATTGGTAATTTACCTATTTTGGGAAAAAGTATCGAAGAAATATGTTTTGATCGGGTAGAAATGACCTACTCAACGCACTGATCATTTTTATATAATTAGATTTTAAAACGGATAAGTAATTAAAAAGATAGAAATTAAAATAGGATGAAACTTACTTGTTCTTCGTTGACACAGAGAGAGAAAAAAGAAAAGTATATGTATGTATAACGCAGAGAAGGAGAGATGGTGAGGATAAGCATATTAAGATCTTTACCAATTTTCCATTTTGGTCCTTCAACTTTCATTTCTAACAATTAACCCCCTAAACTTATAAGTCAACTAAGGACCCTATAGTTTCAACTAACTCAATTAACTCCCTTAACCATTATTACTACTTACTAAGTAAATAACACAATTAATCAAACAATGTGTGCAAGTCATAAAATATGATGCAACACATAAAATGCACACATAAGTTCAAATTAAAATCCCCAAAAATATAAAATAAATAGGGATGGGTTTTTTGGGGTCGTTACAATCACTCCCCCTTAAAGAAAATTCGTCCCGAATTTTAGGGTAACTTATCAAACGAATCAAACAACCAGGGATATTTTCTTTCCATCTCATCCCGAAACTCTCAAGTAGATTCCTCCATAATATGATTTCCCCACATAATTATAACAAGAAGAATACTTTTAGTTCGCAATTCTTGAACTTTGATATCAATCACTCAAACTGGTTGCTCTATATAAAACATATCGGGTTCTAGATCCTCTTGTATCTCTGATAACATATAAGATGGATCATACAAATTTTTGAAAAGCACGGAGATATGAAACACGCTATGAATTTACCCAAATAAGATGGCAACGCAAGATAGTACGCAAGATTTTCAACTCTTTCTATAATTTCAAAAGGCCCAATATGACTTTTCCATCGAATAGCCAATCTCAATAGGTAGAAATATGAGCGGGTTTTATCAATCTATCCATGATTACCCAAACTGCATCATGCTTTCTTTAAGTACGAGGTAACCCTGACACAAAATCCATCGTGACATATTCTCATTTCCACTCAAGTATCTCTAGAGGTTGAAGTAGACCTGCGAGTCTTTGATGTTCAGCTTTAACCTGTTGACAAGTCAAACACTTTATTACATAATCCGCTATTTACCGTTTCATATTATTCTATTAGAAATGATGCTTCAAATTATGATACATCTTGATACCCGGGATGAATAGAATACTTAGATTTGAGGCCCTCATCAAGAACTTGGCATTTAATTCCGTCAATATCTGGTACACATAGCCGTCCTCTATAAGTTAATACTCCTTCAGGACTAAAAGAGAGATCCTCAAATTTTCTATCTTTGGTTTTATCCACTATCTTTCTCAACTCGAGGTCATTCTTTTGAGCATCTTTTATCTGTTGAATTAAAGTTGGCAATACTATATTATTCGCAAACATAACTCCATGTCTCAATTCATAAAGACACAAATCCTTCACAAGTTCCATCCACCTACGCTGTCGGTTGTGCAACTCTTTCTAGGAGAAAAGATATCTCAACTCTTATGATTTGTAAAAATCTCAAACTTTGATCCATAAAGATAATGTTTCCACTTATGTAACGCAAAAACAATCGCAACAAGTTCCATGTCATGGGTCGAATAGTTCTGTTCGCAAGGAGTTAACTTCCTCGAAGCATCACTATAAATAACCATCATCATTCCCATTAGGTAATGCAAGAATAAGTACAATGGTCAATCTCTTTTTCAATTTCTTAAAACTGACTTGACATTTTTCATCCCACATATATGGTACATTCTTTTAAATCCACTGAGTGAATGGTGTAGCAATCTTGGAAAACCCCTTAATAAATCTTCGATAATACTCAACTAAACCCAGAAAATTTCAGAAATAACTGCTTCCATTGGAACCCAGACAAAACCATTCGCAAATGTTGTTCATGTTCCTCTCAAGATTTAAAATAAACAAGGATATCACCAATAAAGACAACCACAAAGGTATCAAGATAAGGTTTGAAAACCCGGTTCATCATATCCATAAGAACAACGGGAGCATTAGTTAACCCGAAAGGCATGACAAGAAACTAATAGTGACCATACCTACTACGAAAAGTAGTCTTAGGGATGTCTTCAGATTGAATCTGCAACTGATGATACCCATTCCTCAATTCAAGCTTCGAAAAGACAACAGACCCTTGAAGTTGATCAAATAAATCATCAATGTGAGGCAAAGGATATTTGTTCTTTACAGTCACCTGATTCAACTTTCTATAGTCGATGCATAGTCTCAAGGACCCATCTTTCTTCTTTATAAACAACACAGAAGCTCCCTACGGTGATACACTGGGTTGGATAAAACCACTATCAAGTAACTCTTGCAATTGAACTTTCAACTTTTTCACTTAAGATGGAGCCATTCTGTAAGGTGCCTCAAATATCAGCGTAGTAACTGGAAGTAAATCAATACAGAACTCGATTTCCCTATTGGGAGGCATAGAATATTCAGTTGGAAATACATCAGGAAACTCTTTAACAATATGCACATCCTCTATTTTAAGCAACCTTTTTAGTAGTATCAAGAACACTAGCCAAATACACCGTGCAACCACGGTGTAACAATTTTCTAGCTTTCACATAAGAAATAATACCAATCCCCTACCCAGAGGAGTAGACTCAAAAGTAAATTCAGGCACATCAGGAATAGAAAATGTGATAATCCTTTTATAACAATCAACTGAAGCATGGTAATTATTTACCCAATCCATTCCCAAGATAATATCAAAATCTTGCAATGGCAATATAACTAAATCAGCAAGTACAACATGCTCACGAATATGCACATCACAAGTACGCAACACTCTATCAGTTGCCAAACACTCCCCCATAGGAGTGGATACCTCTAACACATAAGGTAGAGACTCAGGAGACAAATGTAACTGAGATGCAAAAATGCACAGACACATATAAATGCAATGAGCCAGGGTCTATAAGTGCACGTGCCCTCAAACTAAACATAAAAATTATACCTCCTATCACGGCAAAAGAATTTGAAGCCTGTTATTAATTAGTAGCAAAAACACAACCCTGCACCTTAGGCTTTCCCGAGGCGTCCCTCTTCTGACCCTGTGATGATCCAACTCCACCCCCAAATGATACAGTCCTGGTTCTAGGACAATCCCTTTGAAAATTATCAAACTAACCATAATTCAAACACTTACCCAACTTCTTCCAACACCTTTCATCATAATGCCCTTCCTTTTGACAATAGTTACATATCCTTCTACTTTGATTTCCCGAGGTTTTACCTTGATTGTTGGCAATTGATTGCTCCTGAGGTTGTCCTCTGTTTTGTAATGATGTTCCCTGACCTCCTTGATTGTCACCATGTTGTGGTTGAGGTCTTCCTTGCCTTCCAGAACCTGATAGTTCAACTTTCCTCTTATATTCTTTAATATCGTGCTCCACTTGATAAGCCCTATCAACTACATCTTGAAAATCCTATAACTTGTGAAATACTAGTTGAATTCGGATCACAGTTCTCAATCCTTTCACAAATCGCATTGCCTTCCTCTCCTCAGTTGCAACTAGATAAGTACAGTACCTGGATAACTCTGTGAATTTAGATGTATATTGAGCCACGGACATAACATTTTACTCTAAGTTGAGAAACTCCATTTCCTTCCTGTCTTGATCCACCCGGGGAATGAAATGTTCCTTGAACTTCTTCAGAAATTTTTCCAAAGTATAGGGTACATAAGTCTCATCCCAACAAGTTTTCAAAGCTTTCCACCAGTACTCAGCAGCTCCACTCAGTTTATAAGTAGCAAACCTGATTTGATCTTCATCAGAACATCTCAGAACATCAAATATTTCTCCATCGATTCAATCCACCTTTCCACTTTAGCCACATCTGGTTCTCCATCATAGCCTATTGGTTTCATCTTTAAGAACTGTTCTAACCCATATCTCGGAGGTACTTGATCTTTTCCTTGTCTTTAATCATTTAAGGTTTTCCTGGCTGCTTCAAACATTCCCTTGCCTTGAAGGTCCTGACTGATCTCCTTCTGTCCCAACCATTTTCAATAAGTACCTGCATAAGACTCTCAACGTTACTCACTCTATACACCACTACCCTCCTAGGTCACTTAGTCATCTAGACCATCTACAACCTAGCTCTGATACCAACTATCGCGCCCGAACCCGTGGTCCTACTTGGCCCCATGTTTAGGACACGCACGGAAGACGTCATAAAACACTTTTAGAAAATTTTTCGAAATATACTTTCATAAAGTTTAACAAAATCCACACTCGAAATTCAAAGACTTCCATTAAACTTTCAAACAACTTTACAAACAACTTTCACAAACGAAAGTACTTAGCCCGAAGGCTTACAAACTCTTATACAAATGTATAATTACCACACTATAACAAAATAGGTGATACACGGATAAAGTCTCGGTTACACTACCCCAAAGGTTATACATTTATATTATGCAACCTTTAAACCACACTTACTTTCCAAAATGGATTATCAACCCGACGTCCTCCCTTGTGAAGTGACCTATACCCTTGGCTCGCCTTTATCTAAGGAAAACAAATAAACAAGGAACGGGGTGAGAATAAATCTCAGTAAGCTACTAAAATGCAACTACGTTACATACTGAAATGATACTCGTAATTGAACAATGTCAATAAGCATTCACATAGCACATAACATGAGAGGCAAAGCCAACTCATCATACCACACATAAGGCGGAAATAAACACTCATAGGTAGATACTAAGCCAAGGTTCTCGAATCAAACATAACCATCTGAGAGGTATCAACTAAGCAGCAACAAAAGGCTGAAACCGGTTCTGGAACCAAACAATAACAATAACAACAACGGGGGGAAAATGACACAAAGTCATAACCCAAACGGTGACTAAACTCACACAAAGGAGAGCTAGCCCAAACCCAATCCGTGGCCCAAGGAAAGGGGTTAAAAATGGGAAACCAATGGTAGAAGCCTTACAATGAACTTGGCTCGTGTGCCATTATAATCTCTACTACTGCCCGACTCCACAACAAGAAGTACCAGCTGGACTTTACACGAGAGCATAGTAATAAATACTTTCTTTAAACAACAACCGGGGCATGATTCCAAAGTAGGGAACCACACAAAGTTCATCACAAAGATGCAACACATTACTCATAAAAAGTTCACAACACAATCCTTTACCATTGACATAAAGTCACAACCTAATCTTTTATTAATGACATTAAGTCACAACTCAATTTTTATTAATGACATTAAGTCACAACTCAATCTTTTATTAATGACATTAAGTCACATCACAAGCTTGCATCCATTCACAATTAATCCAAAACACATCAAAAGGATGTTCCATAATACCCATTTAATACTTAGTTAAATTCCACAACACATATGTTCGCAAAGGAACCATTTTCAAACACTAAGGTGTTCCACAATGTCCATTTAGGTAAACTAGAATGGTACCCAAAACCTAGACCAAGAATACATCCTAGTCTTAACCAAACAAAAGGGGAAATTCTGAAATAAGGGGCGAGCGGGCGCTCACTTTAAACCAGGCGGGCGCTCGACAACTGACCAAGCGGGCGGTCGGCATGGACCAAGCGGGCGCTCCAGGTCGACAGGGATTTTGGTTATGAAACAAAAGGAAAGCGGGCGCTCCACTCATGCATGCGCGGGTGCTCCAAAGGCTAGCGGGCGGGTGCTCGATGCCCACCAGGCGGGCGCTCGGTACCCGATTTGGGCCAAAACTGAACCTGGTTCTTTACCTACTCCTTCCGTCCCAAAAGTACTAACACACACCTTACCTCTTACATAAACCTTAACTAAAGGAACCCCGGAAACACACTTAGGAACACACTTATACTTCCCTTACCATTTCAAAACCAACTTTCCAAATACTCCCTTTGTCCCAAAAGTACAAGTATCACAAAACTTATTCAAAACATAAACTCACAACACATATAGCACATATAACATATATATGACCATTTTAACATTTAAAGGAGAATTAGTAACTTACCTATTTCGGGAAAAAGTATCGAAGAAATATGTTTTGATCGGGTAGAAATGACCTACTCAACGCCCTGGTCATTTTTATATAATTAGATTTTAAAACGGATAAGTAATTAAAAAGATAGAAATTAAATAGGATGAAACTTACTTGTTCTTCGTTGACACAGAGAGAGAAAAAGGAAAAGTATATGTATGTATAACGCAGAGAAGGAGAGATGGTGAGGATAAGCATATTAAGATCTTTACTAATATTCCACTTTGGTCCTTCAACTTTCATTTCTAACAATTAACCCCCTAAACTTATAATTCCACTAAGGACCCTATAGTTTCAACTAACTCAATTAACTCCCTTAACCATTATTACTACTTACTAAGTAAATAACACAATTAATCAAACAATATGTGCAAGTCATAAAATATGATGCAACACATAAAATGCACACATAAGTTCAAATTAAAATCCCCAAAAATATAAAATAAATAGGGACGGGTTTTTTGGGGTCGTTACAAACACAATTGTCATTGATCCAATCAATTCATTTGAGCATGACCATGCATTTCATCAATACCATTCATAGAGTGGCCAAGGCTTGACATCTCTCTTAACGAGGAACAAATCCCTTCTTGGCTTAATAGCTTTCCCTACATGATTTCGATAATGCCAATCATTTTCTTTATAGCTACCCTGTGAAGGGCTACGTTTGAATATGTCAAACATAATGTTCATCATGTTGAAGACTGTAATAACCCCAGGTCTAGAGATTCCAGTGATATAACTATATAAGACTTAATTATGACATTGTGACCATGATATAAATCTCATAGGGGTCAGTCTAGTATTTGTTCTCCAACAAATACCCATAAGTCTAACTGCATCGCATACACATAATCATCATAAATATACTGGTCTTACGCCCTACTAAGGGCTGTCGGGACAATAACATCTTAACTTTCATCCTGGACTTACGAGGTACGGCCGGGTCAACAAAATCCAATGGTCTTACGCCACGCCGGACGGCCAAAGGGTGAGTCTTATGAAACTTAATGGTCTTACGTCACGCCAGACGACCAAAGGACCTATCTCACATAACCTAATGGTCTTACGTCATACCGGACGGCCAAATGACATAATCTCACTAAACCTAATGGTCTTACGTCACGCCGGATGGCCAAAGGGCAAATCTAACAAAACCTAATGGTCTTACGTCACACCGGACCGCCAAAGGGCAAATTTATCCTAATGGACTTATGTCATTCCGGACGGCCAAAGGACATAATATCACAGAACCTAATGGTCTTACGTCACGCCAAACGGCCAAAGGGCGAGTCTAACAAAACCTAATGGTCTTACGTCACGCCGGACGGCCAAAGGACATAATCTCACATAACCTAATGGTCTTACATTACGCCGAACGGCCAAAGGGAAAATCTAACGAAACTTAATGGTCTTACGTCACGCCGGACGGCCAAAAGACATAATCTCACATAACCTAATGGTCTTACGTCACGCCGAACGGCCAAAGGACAATTTTTAACGAAACCTAATGGTCTTACGTCACGCCGAACGGCCAAAGGACAAGTCTAACCTAATGGACTTATGTCATTCCGGACGGCCAAAGGACATAAACTCACAGAACCTAATGGTCTTACGTCACACCGGACGGCAAAGGACAAGTCTAACCTAATGGACTTATGTCATTCCGGATGGCCAAAAGACATAATCTCACAGAACCTAATGGTCTTACGTCACGCTGGACGGCCAAAAGACATAATCTCACATAACCTAATGGTCTTACGTCACGCCGGACGGCCAAAGGACATAATCTCACAGAACCTAATGGTCTTACATCACGCCGGACGGCCAAAGGACATAATCTCACATAACCTAATGGTCTTACGTCACGCCGGACGGCCAAAGGGCAAATCTAATGAAACTTAATGGTCTTACGTCACGCCGGACTGCCAAAGGGCAAATCTAACGAAACCTAATGGTCTTACGTCACGCCGGACGGTCAAAGGACAATTTTTAACGAAACCTAATGGTCTTACGTCACGCCGGACGGCCAAAGGGTAAATCTAATGGAACCTAATGGTCTTACGTCACGCCGGTCGGCCAAAGGGCAATTTTTAACGAAACCTAATGGTCTTATGTCATGCCGGACGGCCAAAGAACAAGTCTAACCTATGGACTTATGTCATTCCGAACGGCCAAAGGACATAAACTCACATAACCTAATGGTCTTACGTCACGCCGGACGGCCAAAGGACAAATCTCACATAACCTAATGGTCTTACGTCACGCCGGACGGCCAAAGGACATAATCTCACAGAACCTAATGGTCTTACGTCACGCCGGACGGCCAAAGGACATAATCTCACGAAACCTAATGGTCTTACATCATGCCGGACAGCCAAGGGGCAAATCTAACGAAACCTAATGGTCTTACGTTACGCCGGACGGCCAAACGGCAAATCTAACGAAACCTAATGGTCTTACGTCACGCAGGACAGCCAAAGGACAATTTTTTCCAAAGGGCAAATCTAACGAAATCTAATGGTCTTACGTCACACCGGACGGCCAAAGGACAATTTTTAACGAAACCTAATGGTCTTACGTCATGCCGGACGGCCAAAGGACAAATTTAACCTAATGGACTTATGTCATTCCGGAAGGCCAAAGGACATAATCTCACAGAACCTAATGGTCTTACGTTACGCCGGACGGCCAAAGGACAATTTTTCATATTTTTAACTGGACATACGAAGAACGGCCACGTTAACTTCATAAATTCAAACTCTTAACCTAGACTTACGAGGCGCGGCTGGGCTAATTTCATACTTTTAACCTGGACTTACAAGGAGCGACCAGGCTAATTTCATACTCTTAACCTGGACTTACGAATTACGGCCGGGTTAAATTCATACTCTTAACCTGAACTTACGAGGCGCGGCCGGGCTAATTTTCTACTCTTAACCTGGACTTACGAGGCGCGGCCGGGCTAATTTCATACTCTTAACCTGGACTTACGAAGCGCGGCCGAGCTAATTTCATACTCTTAACCTGGACTTACGAATTACGACCGGTTTAAATTCATACTCTTAACCTGGACTTACGAAGCGCGGCCAGGCTAATTTCATACTCTTAACCTGGACTTACGAGGCGCGGCCGGGCTAATTTCATACTCTTAACCTGGACTTACGAATTACGGCCAGGTTAAATTCATACTCTTAACCTGGACTTACGAAGCGCGGCGGGCTAATTTCGTACTCTTAACCTGGACTTACGAATTACAGCCGGGCTAATTTCATACTCTTAACCTGGACTTACGAATTACGACTGGGTTAAATTCATACTCTTAACCTGGACTTACGAAGCACGGCCGGGCTAATTTCATACTCTTAACCTGGACTTACGAATTACGGCCAGGCTAATTTCATACTCTTAACCTGGACTTACGAGGCGCGGCCGGGCTAATGCTAATTCTCACATTCTTAACTGGACTTACGAAGTACGGCCATGTTAATTTCACAAAGCTGGTCTTACGTCCATCTAGGGACTGCCTGATTTTCATTTTCATTGGGAACCTAATCTTTCTAGGTTCAATTCAAGTTGCATGAGCCAAAAGGGGATTTTTTTTGGGGTATTTATGACATTGGTTGGGAAGGGCTTTGAATGGGTAGGACCACAAAGCTAACTCTCAACAAGAAATCATTAATTTTCTGGCAGGGCTAAAGTAGCCGTACGGCTAGAGGAGGAAACACTCCTTTTTCATTCAATTTTGTTCAGGCCTAGTCATCTTCTTAAATGCAACAGTCCGAAGTTCATCAATTAGTTCATCATCTTCATTTCGAAAGCTTTCTCTTCCATGGAGCCTTTTCTCATGGAAAAACCACCAAATTGCCCAAAATCCATCAAGAATGCTTTGAGGGAAACCTTAGGCTTTGGATGCGGTACCATATGAGGAATCACAAGGGAGTTTTCCAATCCAAATTTGGTCTCCAATCCCTTTGGTCTCTCAAGGAGTTCATCCCGGATCTCGAGCTATTAAGAGCCGCTGCGTCCTTTTGGGATGTTAGGAGACATGTATATTGCTTCTCCTACAACAAAATCACTCCAACCTATGAGGATTTCAAGGCTTTATTGGGTGGTGTAGACACGGAGGTCATTGCTCTCCCCTCGGTTGATGACACCATGTGTGTCGAAAGGTTGATCTCCCTTCTCGACATTCCTTTGGAAGAGGCCCAATGCATGGTCCTTAATCACACTTTCATTGACATTTCGGATCTCCCCGAGAAGTTCATGGATCGCACGGATGAGGCTTCTTGGAATGCCTTTGGTTTGTGCATTCTTGCCTTTTTCTACATGGTTGGCTCCAAGGGTACCTGTCATAGGGTTTTACTGAGTGTCCTTGAGGAGTGTCGTGCGGGGAAGGATATTGTCCCCTTGATCTTGGGCGAAACCCTTCATGGCATGGACCGCTTGGCTTTGGGAGGCGGCTTCATGCGTAGCGGTAGCCCTACCTTACTCACTTTGTGGTTGAGGGAGAGGTTGATGGCCATTCCCGAGGCTCCTATCTCTCACAGACCGTGGTCTTATTCTTTGAAAGGCATCCTCTTGGATTTCATTCAGAGTGACTAGGAGGCTTACATGGCTCGCCTCATGACTGCCGAGATCCGTTGGTCAGTCCCACATTGGCGTATTAGCTCAGTGTGGGAGTATCAGGATAATTCCCCTTTCATTCGGGTGCCGGGACTCTTGGGATCGTCTTACTACATCCCTTCTTTGTTCTGTCGTCAGTTTGGATTACTGCAGACTCCACTATTAGATTGGTCTGGTGTTAACCCGGAGCACTTGAGGCTTCCTCCCTTGTCTATGTGGGACTCCTCCACTATTTCACTTCTTTCTAGATTGTGGACTTGTTCCTTCTTTTCGGCTCGGGTATTTCTTGGGCGTGCAACCAGCATGGTTCTAACCACGGTCTACTTGGACTGGTATGAACAGACTATGGGACAGACTCAGAGGCTCATTGAGGAGAGGCGTGAGGCTATTCTTGGTGGGACTCATGACCCTAGCATGGTTTTGAGAGAGACCGAGACCGTGGAGAGTGGCCATAACATTACTGGAGACATTGTCGAGGACTATCGAGCCTTGGCTAATCGGAGGATGGCTGCGATGCCTAGGGCGGGGGCACGAATGGAAGATCTTTGGGCTCGGGCTGCTGCCAATGCGGCTTTGAGGGCAACCGGGCTGGTTGAGGATGTCGGGAGGGTACCCGATCATGGAAGGGGGGAGATCGACATATTTGATGTGAAGAAAAGAAGACTCGAAGAAGTCAGAAGAAGAAGTGGAGGGACGAGGAACAGTGATAGTCCTACATTTCCATGTATCCACCCATTGCCATTGCAGACACATTAGTTCATTTTTAGGTGTCTTAGTTATGTCTTAAGCATGTTAGTTAGGTCGAGAGTAGACCGTGCTTGAACTCATCAAAGAAGTTTTTTAACTGTAATGAAAATGGTTACTTATGAAGCCAATTTGCATTCACATGGAGTTTTTGCTCAAAATCAAATTTGATTTTTATTCATTTTTTAGACCGGACCAATAATTGGCTACCTACGTTCCCCTTTTACAAATGAGACTAAGGGGCTCAGGTCATCGTAGTTCACTTTTTACAAATTTTGGGTGCGACCCTGTTTTTTCTCTAGACCGCCCAAACGGGTTTTCAATCTAGGTGGGTATATTCTTTTGGCACCTACAATTTTTTTTTTAAACAAAGTAACGACGGAGCTTATCACCGTTGACCGGGTGCATGAAAGGGTTGCCATCCAAGTCCGCAAGCCTCATTGCACCACCTGAGAAGATCTCTTATACCACAAAGGGATCGATCCACACGGGTTCCCATTTTCTGTCGGGGTTAGACCTCCCGGGGGGTTTTTCCTTAAGGACCAAATCTCTTACCCGAATTTCTTGGGGTTTCACCTTCCTATCAAAATCTCGCGCCATTCTCCCTTGGTAGGCGTGGATGTACTCCATTGCCTTCAGACGACGTTCGTCCAATAAGGCCAATTCATCATGCTGGCTCCGAAGCCAATCAACCTCATGGATTTTGTTCTCCAACAAAATTCTCAATGACGGTACCTCCAACTCAGCCGGGAGCATGGCCTCCATCCCATAAGTTAAAGAAAAAGGGGTTTCCCCAGTGGAAGTTCTAACCGAGGTCCGGTAGCCCCACAATGCTAGATGTAGCTTTTCGGGCCAATCTCTCCCCTGTGTTGCCATTTTCTTAATAATCCTTTCGAGCGTTTTGTTGGCGGCCTCCACTGCACCATTGGTCTGAGGCCTATAGGAGGAGGATTTGTGGCGAGTGACTCAGAACTCTCTTAATAATTGATCACATTCACCTTTGAAGTGCGAGCCATTGTCGGTGATGATCTCGTTCGAGATCCCGTACCGGTGTAAGGATCCCGCCCCAAAAAAAACACGAGCACGTTTCAAGGGCGAAATACCAAACGCGGGAACCGGACCAATTTAACGGAGTCGCCACATTTTGTTAATTTTAAACCCAACAAAATGACAAAGGTTTGAGTTCAAAGGTTCGGAGATCAGGTTACAACTTGGGAAGAGTTTTTACGTCCTCCCAAGTTGCCTCAGACAAAGCCGAGTCTCCCATGGTAGTTAACAAAAGTGCATGTGTGTGTGTGTGTTTTAACGGAAAATCTTTGTTTTAACTTTTTATTTATCTTTTCAACTGAAAAAGGGGTTGTTTGACAAGAAAACAGAAGACAGAAGGGCGAAATGGTCAATCTCCCCATACGGCCAAAGTAGCCGTACGGATGGGGAGACCACTCCTGGGATTTTACAGTTTGTTCAAGCAACAGTCCAGTTCCAGGCAGAAACAGAGCATTCTGCTTGAACTGGACCAAACTGTTCTGATTCTAGTTTGTTATTCCAATACAACACAACATTAACAACTCATTCCTATGCCATTTGATCATCAAAGAACCTCCCAAAACAAGAGTTTGGGCATGATTAAAGGCAATCATGGGAGAAACATGAAAAAGGTGGCCAATATGCCCTTTTGAGCCATAGTGACCATTTGATGAGTAAAGATTGAAACTTTACCATCAAAATGGCTCTTCTAGGCAAGATTAATCCTTTAGGGACAAGAACAAACCATAAAGATTGGGTCTTTATTACCCAAACTTGGGAATTTTGGGCTAGATCAAGGTGATGAGGATAAAGATTGAGACTTTATCCTCAACATGATCATCATAGCTTAAAATGAGCAAAATGAACAACAAGAGCATCATCCATGACAAGAATGTAAATGAACAATCAACAAGCCATAATCAAACTAGGTTTGAACCTCTTCCACACAAAGTATGGAGGGCACCTTTGATCATCTCATGGCTTGGACTAGGAAATATAAATAATAATAGATATATGTATATTGCTTGAATGGACAAGACTTGCAAGAATGTAAAGATCAACAATAAATGACAAGATCAAAGATAAATAGAGTTCTTAGATGAAGAGAAGGGAGGGGGAGAAGGTGGCTTTACCTATCTTGGTCTAGGCCAATCTTCCTTTCTCTCTTTCACTCTTTGTTCACTCTTACTCACACTATTCTGAGGTGAATTCAATAGAGTAACCTTAGTTCTAATGTTTCTCCCCCCCCCCCTAAAATGATCAGCAAGGGGTTCTATTTATAGGGACTGAGGGTGCCCAAACCAGCCGTACGGCTAGGCCCCTCTAGTACCCAAAGCATCCGTACGGCTCAGCCTGGCGAGCTTCTGGATTTTTCCAATTTTATACCAGAGTAGTCCTGGAATTTATAGCTTATCCTAGGGAGGTCCTGGCCTATTAGCTTATCCCTGAAACGGTGCTAAGGCTACCTCTAAGATAGGTCGGATTCAGATTGGGGTACTTACAACCGGCACATGATGTTTTCCTTTATAAACCCCGCAACCTTCTTGGAAGTGGGGACCCTGTAGGATTTAGCCTCTACCCACTTTGTGAAGTAATCTATGGCTACCAAAACAAACTCATGGCCATTGCTCCCGGGCGGGGAAATTTTCCCAATGATGTCAATGCCCCATGTTGAGAAGGGCCATGGTGTGGTCATACAGTAAAGATGGTGAGGTGGTAGGTGGTTGAGATTGGATAACCGCTGATACTTATCACACCTCTTCACAAATTGTATGCAATCGGTCTCCATTGAGATCCAAAAGTAGCCCATCTGTAGGATGACTTGCATTAATGCCCTTGCATTCATATGAGGGCCACACACTCCGCCATGAACCTCTTCTATGAGTTCTTTCGCCTTTTCCATGCTTATACACCTAAGGAGAAGTCCCTGATGGCTCTTTTTGTACAAGATATCCCCCAAGATGACATAGTGGGATGCTAGCCATTTGAGTGCCGCCATGCTTTTAGCTTTTATCCCATCCACATATTCTCCCTTTTCATTCATGAAGGGAGCTTCCCCTTCCTTGAGGAATCGGTAAATCTGGTTGTACCATCCTCCACCTTTTCTGGGGTTGCCTCAATCTTATAATAGTATATCGGATTTTCTTTCCTCCCAACTCGGAAAGGTTTTATTGACTTTCCCTCGGGGATTTCTACCAATGAAGCCAAAGTAGCTAAGGCGTCGAAAAAACAGTTCCGATCCTTCGGAAAGTAGTGGAAGCTGACTTCTTCGAATTGCGCCATGAGCTCTTCCATGTAGGCATGATATTATTGCAATCCAGGGTCCAATGTTTTCCACTTGTTGGAGACTGGTTGATGATCAAAGCCGAATCTCCGTATACCTCCAATTCTTTCACATTCCTTTCCAGGGATGCTTCCAAACCTGCCGTGCATGCCTCATATTCCGTGGCATTGTTGGTCACATTAAAGTTCAACTTGATGGCGATGGGGGTGTGCTCATCTTTTGGGTCAACCAAGAGCAATCCAATGCCATTTCCTCTTTTATTGGCAGCACCGTCGAAGAACAATTGCCACCTATTTTCTCCTTCGAGGGCAAAAACCCCTTCATCAGGGAATTTCGACTCGGACTCTTTTTCCTCATTACTAGGGAAGTCCACCAAATGTTCCGCTAAGACCCTTCCTTTGACCACCTTCCTTGACACATAACTGATATCGTACTCAGCTAGGAAGAAGGACCATTTGGCAAGTCTCATGGACAAATATGGCTTTTCCAACAAGCAATTGATGGGGTCTATCTTGGAGATAAGCTGTATCGGGTGGGCATGCATGTAATGCTTCAACTTTCTTACGACCCATACCAATCCGGCGCAAGTCTTTTCAATTGGGGAGTAGTTGAGCTCGCTCCCTTATAGCTTATGGCTCACAAAGTAGATGGCATTCTCTACCTTTGAATCCTTCTTCTCTTGGGCCAACATTGCTCCTATCGACGTATCAGTCACTGTTAGGTAGAGCAAGAGTGGCTTGTCCTTGTGCGGGGGGCATAGGATTGGCGGGTGGATGAGATAGGCCTTAATATTGTCAAAGGCTCTTTGGCATTCCTCATTCCATTCAACCTTGGCATTCTTCTTTAGCAATTTGAATATGGGCTCACATGTGGGAGTAAGCTGGTTTATGAAGCGGCTAATGTATTGCAACCTTCCTATAAAGGCCTTTACCTCTGTTTGGGTGCGAGGTGGCTTCATTTCCACAATTGCCTTAACCTTTTAGGGATCAACTTCGATGCCTCGTTCAGTGACCACGTACCCCAAAACCTTGCCACGAGAAACCCTAAAAGTGCACTTGGTCGGGTTGAGCCTCATGGAGTCCTTCCTAAGCCTGTCAAAGAACTTTCTCAAGTCTATCAAATGTTGCCCGTCGGTGCCCTTGGAATGCACAATCATGTCATCAACATACACCTCTATCTCCTTATGGATCATATCATGGAAGAGTGCGGTTACGGCCCCTTGGTAGGTAGCCCCAGCATTTTGCAATCCAAAAGGCATCACGGTGTAGCAAAAGGTCCCCCATGGGGCGGTGAAGGCAGTCTTTTCCTGGTCCTCCTCAACCATCTTAATCTGGTTATACCCAGCAAAACCATCCACAAAAGATTTGACCTCAAAACTAGAGGTTGTATCTACAAGCATGTCGATGTTCGGAAGGGGAAATCATCTTTGGGACTCGCCTTGTTGATATCCCTAAAGTCGACACAGCATCGGACCTTTCCGTTGGCCTTTGTGACTGTTACTATGTTGGAGAGCCACGAGGGGTACTCTATCACCCTTATGAAGCTGACCCGGAGCAACTTCTCAATCTCTTCTTTAACTTACAAAGACCATTCCAGCTTGATTCGCCGAAGCTTTTGCTTGACAGGTTTCACCTCAGGATCCACGGGGATCTTGTGTTCAACGATCGAAGAATCCAACCCCGGTATATCCTAATAAGACCAAGCAAACACATCCATATATTCCTTAAGTAGCTTAACCAAAGCTTGTCTTTTGGTTCCTTTGAAGTAGCTACCAATCTGTGTATCTTTCGGCTCATTTTCAGTCCCCAAATTCACCTTAGTTAAAACCTCTTCGGCAGCTTGGGCACGGTTTTCCTCTCGATCAACAACCTGCTTTGATGATTGTTTAATGTTTTGTTCGTTTAGTGTGTCTGCATTATTAGGTGATTCATCATTAACCGTTTTTAGATTATTAGTTATTTTATCATCTAATAAGTTGGCAATGAGGGGATACTCGAAAAGGTCTATCATTTCATTCAATGCAAACGGGAATACAACGTTGGCTACAAGTTCATAATCCTTGGGCGTGAGGCCCTCGGAGGAGGAACAAATTCAAAGACAAGATATTGAGGGGACTCAACTACATTGGACCCTATGACGTTTGACTCTAGGGGGCGGGGAACCAGTCAAAGCTTCATGGTCATTTCCTCCTTGCTCGCCACCGATCCAGAGAAAGTTACCTAATTCTTCAGAGGCATGTCCATCGGGCTTACCAAGGTGCGAGGGTCAAAGGTCCCAGGAGATCCATCTCCTATCACAGCAATCATTTCCTTTTCGAGGCCAATCAGATCAGGTACGACCAACTCCTCCACAAACATTTCTTGCATTACCACACCATTCCATTCGTCGTCCATGACTTCCTTGGTGGCGTGCTCGGGAGTTACCTCCTCAAACTTGCATCTACCATTTTGACCCCAAACGGGTCCTCTTTCTTGGCTAGCCTCCACCATAGACAAGTTTCAAATTCCCTTACCATCTCGGGCACTCCCTTAAAGGTGTATTCTGTTGGGTTTCGTAGTAACATGCGCAGCGGAATTAAGCATTTAAAATTTATGAAACCCAAAGCCCATAGATCCATTCATATGATTAAGTCAAATACAACATAATGAATACTAGAATACTAACCCTTGATGCCTTTGATTTTGCAACCTTGAATTCGATGGAGGCTTGAAATCTTGATCACGAACAAAGCAAGAATCACGAACTATGAAGATGATGAGTTTCACCCTCTAGCGGTATCCACACCACGAACGAATATCAAGAACACTTGATCTTGGTTGCTAGACCAAATTATGAAACACGCTTTCACAATTGTAAGAACTATATGGAATTATGAATATTCTTGTTCTTCACTTTTGGGATCTTAGAACAAGAAAATAACCTCTCAAAACCTTATGGAGGCACTCACAACAACATGTCTAATGGCTGTAAAAAGGATCCTTAAATAGGTCCTAATCCTTAACCCTTAAGGACTTAGGAAACCTAAATCCCGTCACCAAATTAGGCAACAAGGAATTCTGACCGACTTGACTGGCACGGTCGTGCCCTACAATCTGGCACGGTCGTGCCATCTAGTCCGCGCGAATTCCCCAGCCGCCCATTTTCGGCACGGTCGTGCTTGGTAATTTGGCACGGTCGTGCCAATCATGTCGACAGGTTTGCCTTGGTTTGGATTTATGGCACGACCGTGCCATTTTAAGGTGCACGACCGTGCCAGAGCCAAAACACTGATATTTTTCCATAATTCCCATTTAGTCCTTTACGATTCGTTCTATTTGTGTGTGACCCTCTAGGATTACACTAAGTTGGCAATGGGTTCAAACATGAACCCATAAGATATGATTAGGTTCTAGCAAACCGTCATACCTACCCAAATAGTGTAACTAGATACAAGTTCGCATTCCTTTTAGAACATGTCATAATCCCTTTGTCCACGATGTCATTGAACACAAGTCATGGTCAACAAGTCAACTTGTATTGTTCAATACTTTTCTCGATCCCGAATATGTTGATAATCCAAATGACATTGATCCAATCAATCCATTTGAGTTTGGCCAAACATTTCACCAACATCATTCCTTCGAGGGGCCCAAGCTTGACATCTCTCCAAAGAGGGACAAATCCATTTGGCTTATTATTCTTCCCTACGTGAATCCAATCATGCCAATCATACCCTTTATAACTACCGTGTTAAGGCAGCGTTTGAATATGTCAAACATAATGTTCATCAAGTGGAAGACTATAATAACTTCATGTCTAAGGATTCAAGTGACATAACTAATATGAGATTTATATATGACATCGACCATGACATAAATCTCATACCGCGGGTCATGTCCAGTACCTTGTTCCAAACAAGTACCCATAAATCTAACATGATCATCCCATGATCATTTAGCCTTTATACTAGTGCTTAAGAAGCTCTAGGGACGGAGATTATTATAAGCAAACACGAGCCATAATAATAATCTTATTATCTCTTTATTATTATGAATAAAATGATAACTTATACAACGTTTAACAAACATGCCTAGGGCACCAACACCAACAATCTCCCACTTGCCCTAGGCCCAATTCCCTAGGTATCCAATACCCATGGACCCAACATGACCATCATGTTGGCTTGTGGAAGTTCCTTTGTTAGCGTGTCCGCAACGTTATCATTACTTGGTACTTTGCATATATTTACGTCTCCCTTATCAACGATTTCTCGAACGATAAGAAAACGCCTAAGTATGTGTTTGGATTTAGGATGTGCTCTTGGTTCCTTTGCTTGATCAATAGCACCACTATTATTACTAACAAGGTCTATTGGTTTTAGCAATACTAGGAACCATCTCAAGTTCACCAATGAACTTCTTAATCCAAACAGCTTCCTTTGCAGCATCCAATGCGGCTATATACTTAGATTTAGTCGCAGAATTAGTGACTGTACTCTTCTTGGAACCATTCCAACTTACAGTTCCACTATTTGACATATGCACAAAAAACTGATTGCGATCTATTATCATCTTTGTTGGTTTGGAAGCATGCATCCGAGATCATTTTCCATACCTTCATAGATCATAAACGAATCTTTTGTCCTTCTAAAGTACTTTAAGACTCGCTCTCATAGCCATCCAGTGAATCTCACCGGTGTCGGATTGATATCTACTCGTCATGCTCCAAGCATTAGATATATCCGGCTTAGTACTTATCATGGCATCATGGATCCAATTGCCGAAGCAAATGGCATCTCATTCATTTTCTCATGCTCATCTTTTGTCTTTAGGACATTGAGTCTTGCTTAGAGAAACTCCATGTAACACTGACAAATGTCCTCTCTTAGAATTTTCCTTGCAGAATCTTCTTATGACTTTGTCAATATATGTACATTGGCTTTAAACCATTTAGCTTCCTTGATCTATCTCTATAGATCTTAATGCCAATGACTTATGCGACTTCATCCATATTCTTCATTGCGAAACACTTTCTTAACCAAGTCTTTACAGATTAAAGTATAAGAATGTCGTTTCCAATGAGCAATATGTCATCCACATATTAGATAAGGAATAGCACCATGCTCCCACTAATCTTCTTATATATACAAGATTCATCTTCGTTCTTGATCAAGCCAAGCTCTATGACTTATCAAAACGGAGATTCCAACTCCCAAAAGCTTGCTTCAATCCATCCAATGAATCTTCGCAACTTTCATACCTTTTAGAATTTTCTTGACTATCAAAACCTTTAGGTTGTATCCAATACATCCTTAAGTGAGTTCCCGTTGAGGAACGCTTGTTTTGACATCATTTTGTCAAATTTCATATTCCAAATATGAACATGTGACTATGAAAATTCTAATAAGTTTCTTGCTACCCATGTAACATTTTTCTCCAAGAAAAGTCATTCATCTCCTTTGGTTTTTACACCTTAGGTTAGAATGATCAAGTTCCAAACTTGATTATTATACATGAATTGCCTTTTAGATTTTATGACTCCAAGCCATTAATCTAAATGTGGAGTTGATATTGCATCTTTGATAGGTAGTAAATACTTCATTCTAAATGAACTTTACCACAATACTTTCTATTTCGAAATATCCAACATTTCTACTAATAGATTGTATCCTGTCATGTATTGCAAGTATTTGTATATCTTGAACGGACTTTTCACGACTCCTTGTGAAAACTTGTTCAACTTCCATCTTAGGTTAAAATATATTTTCTAGGTCTCGAACCATTCGAGATACATTTTACTCCGACTGATTCTTTTATAGATAAACCTTTTATCTAGAAAAGTATCATCATAAGCAACAAACCATTTGTTTCTCATGAGTAAAATTTTATCCTCAAGTTTCCTTAGGATATCCCATGAAAATATATTTATTAGATTTAAATGTGAGTGTGTCCCAGACAACTCCTTTCCAAAAGGTCTCACCATCTTAAATCTTTATGAAAAACAAACCGAGTTTTCTTTCACCATTTAACCTCTCTGGATGGAATTCAGATTAGTATAATCATAGCGGTTTCAAATACATAACCAAAAAAAAAAAATTGAAGATCAATCTGACGTTATCATCTAATGAACCATATCCAATAAGGTTCTTGTACTTCCACGTAGACACATCATTTAGAATGGTGTTCTTAGTGAAGTTAATTGTGAAACTATTTCACAACTTCAACGATGACTGTCAAATTCTTGGTTCAATTATTCATCATCTTGATCGAGTCAGAATCTTTGAATAATTTTACCAAGTATAACCAAACTTCTCTTTTAGCATTGCAACTTAATGCACCATATACATCGAAATGTATTAGGTCAAGTAAGATATTAGCCTTTTACTATTCATAGTAAAAGATGTCTTGGTCCAAGTAAATAAGACTTGCATAAATCATGTGATTCCAAATCATATGACTTAAAACTCCGTCCCATGGAATTTTAGATATGCATTTCTTATTTATTTGATCAAAACAATGATGCATAAAGAATTTGATTGTCTATGTTATAACCTCAGTTATTATTTCGTTCTTCAAGATTTAGGATATAAGAGTTATTTATATGATAACACAATTAAGTAAATCATAATAAATAAGGCACCTTTCTTATTCCAAATAAGAAATAAATATCCTTCATTATCTTATTACAAAATAATATTTTCTTCTTCAAGTAAAGTCACTTTACAAGTGTTCTACGAACAATGTTGCAACCATTGCATCATTACCATTCATAGATCAAGCTTTACTATGAGTAGTCTTTCAATTTACTAATTATTGCACATTTTTACAAATGTGGGACCCATATCCGGTATCCAATACCCAATAATTAAAGTTAGAAAGATTAATTTATAACATAAGTATCCCAAGTGGTAGTCCCACTACCATTCTTTTATTGATCGTCCAGAATTATGACTACAATTTTAGATGGTCAATCCAATTGCCACTTTACCAAATTGCATCAATTAGAGTTATAATTTTAACCACAATTATTTCCTTTAGGTTTGACAACCCTTTTCTTACCTCTCCTTTGGCACTTGGCCCCTTTCCATCATGAACCATAAGCATTGGAGAACCATTCTCCAATATCTTCATCTTCGCCGTTTTTCAGCATGTTAATGCAATTCGAAGAGATTCTTATTCATTCTAAGCCTATCATAGTTCATCACTAAGTGATCATAACATTTGAACAATGAATCAAGAATGAGATCTGTGGCTTGCTCCAATCTAATTGGACAACCAAGTTTCTCAAGATGCTCTACGTAGCCTTTATCTTAAGCATGTGAGGTTCCACTTATTGCCCTTTACTCCTTTTGCAAGAAGTGAATGCAATAATGGTTTTATACCTTTCTTGCCTAGATTGCTCTTTGAAACATGTGACTCAACTCCACGCCTATCTAATAGGCTTCCAAAGTTCCAAACTTTGTTGAAGTTTTGAGCACATAATCGCGAGCATAGGACAACTCACATTCCTAGAATCATACTCATGATTCTTGTGATTGTCTATTCTGGCTTTGGGTTCTTTAGGAATAGGACCATCAAGAATGTACAACCCATCTTCTTGCCTTAGAACCATTCTTAGGCTCAGGATCCAATCCATGAAGTTTGTACCATTCTTTTGAAGCTTTATCCTTAACAAGGATTGATCGCAACGAAGTTAGTTGTCATTATCTACAACTCATGCAAAATTTCCAAAATTTTACAAGTACCAATCTCATTAAAGAGATAAATAATGTATTTTCCAAAAATACTCCCACTAAATTATATAACCTTCTTATACATCCAATGTATAATATAATTTAAATGGGCTAAGATCCAACTTTAATTTAATTTTGAGTCCACGGAGGCGGACCGCTCAAAACTAAATTAATTAGGTAGACAACGCTGTCAATCATATCTCATATGACTCTTAGATCCTTTCATGAGACTCTTTTGATATTGGGCTAAGATCCAATTTTAATTTAACTTTGAGTCCACGGAGGCGGACCGCTCAAAATCAAATTAATTAGGTAGACAATTTCTTGTCAATCATATCTCATATGATTCTTAGGGATCCAATTTCGAAAGCATGTTTAATCTCATCTTTTGCCTAGGCCCAAAACCGTTTTGACGCCTTATTAAGTTCAACCATTTTAAACGTATAGGAACCATTCAATTTAATGCACCTTGCGGAGGCAAGCCCACATTGAATTAATGAACCTCATCTTGCTCATATATGAATAAAATTAATGCACCTCGCGGAGGCGAACCCACATCAAAATCACCCATGTATAAACAAGTGTTTTAATCATGGCATGGCAAAAAGAACTTAAAACTTTCTTGAAGGTTTATTATCATATAGCATACAACACATTTATGAGAACATAAGATAAATATGTTATGCATCAAGTTTAGCCACTAAATTAATCTCCATTAATTTAAGCATAATATTTATGTGTCATTAGTTTCTCTATAATTATGAGGATGAGATTATTTGAACTTTGGTCATCATCTCCAAATCAAGACAACAAGAAGTGCGGCCGAACTAAGCCATTGGCAACCACAATTCCGCACTAATTCAAGAAACCAAGAAAGTAGTCCATGTGGCCGAAACTAAGCAATAGATGGTCTCGATGAACGCAGGCCAATTGCATTCACAATTCCACATGGATCTCCAATCATTGAATCAAGAACTTTGTTTCTCAATTTTAGCAATTATGAACTCTTCATAATTCTAATTTCGTTTTATCTTTGAAACCTTGATTGCGATCAAGTTTGGAAAACACAATCTCGATGAACGTAGATTAGCCATCCAAACCTTGAACTAATCTTAGAATCACAAGACTAAAAAAAAAAATAGGAGATTTAAACCCAAGATCCACACCCAAAACCCAAACCCTACCCCCGCGCCAAACCCTAGGTCCGGCCGGGTCAAGGCTTGGGTCCGGTCGGACCCCTTGCGAAAAATCCAAATTTTTAAAGTTCCAAAATTTATCTCAAAATTGTTTTTCCCGATTCAATTAGGATTTGGTGTTCTTGGTGATCCAATCACCATGATCATCAAAACCTTGAATAAACGATTTATTCTTGAATCCCTAGAATATCAAAGCTTTGATCCAATCAAAAATTGATAATCCAAACAATTTTAAATCCACCATAATTTTAATTGCGATTGAACAGTGCGATTAAAGTTTATAAAACAATAAACCACATAAAACGCATAGACCACATAAAAATCATAATCCCAATATTCAAATCATGCTAGGCACATAAACAATTTATATACACACAACATGATCTTAGTATTGAAATAATCAACATGAACGGGGCTCTGATACCACTGTTGGGTTTCGTAGTAACATGCGCAGCGGAATTAAGCATTTAAAATTTATGAAACCCAAAGCCCATAGATCCATTCATATGATTAAGTCAAATACAACATAATGAATACTAGAATACTAACCCTTGATGCCTTTGATTTTGCAACCTTGAATTCGATGGAGGCTTGAAATCTTGATCACGAACAAAGCAAGAATCACGAACTATGAAGATGATAAGTTTCACCCTCTAGCGGTATCCACACCACGAACGAATATCAAGAACACTTGATCTTGGTTGCTAGACCAAATTATGAAACACGCTTTCACAATTGTAAGAACTATATGGAATTATGAATATTCTTGTTCTTCACTTTTGGGATCTTAGAACAAGAAAATAACCTCTCAAAACCTTATGGAGGCACTCACAACAACATGTCTAATGGCTGTAAAAAGGATCCTTAAATAGGTCCTAATCCTTAACCCTTAAGGACTTAGGAAACCTAAATCCCGTCACCAAATTAGGCAACAAGGAATTCTGACCGACTTGACTGGCACGGTCGTGCCCTACAATCTGGCACGGTCGTGCCATCTAGTCCGCGCGAATTCCCCAGCCGCCCATTTTCGGCACGGTCGTGCTTGGTAATTTGGCACGGTCGTGCCAATCATGTCGACAGGTTTGCCTTGGTTTGGATTTATGGCACGACCGTGCCATTTTAAGGCGCACGACCGTGCCAGAGCCAAAACACTGATATTTTTCCATAATTCCCATTTAGTCCTTTATGATTCGTTCTATTTGTGTGTGACCCTCTAGGATTACACTAAGTTGGCAATGGGTTCAAACATGAACCCATAAGATATGATTAGGTTCTAGCAAACCGTCATACCTACCCAAATAGTGTAACTAGATACAAGTTCGCATTCATTTTAGAACATGTCATAATCCCTTTGTCCACGATGTCATTGAACACAAGTCATGGTCAACAAGTCAACTTGTATTGTTCAATACTTTTCTCGATCCCGAATATGTTGATAATCCAAATGACATTGATCCAATCAATCCATTTGAGTTTGGCCAAACATTTCACCAACATCATTCTTTCGAGGGGCCCAAGCTTGACATCTCTCCGAAGAGGGACAACTCCATTTGGCTTATTATTCTTCCCTACGTGAATCCAATCATGCCAATCATACCCTTTATAACTACCGTGTTAAGGCAGCGTTTGAATATGTCAAACATAATGTTCATCAAGTGGAAGACTATAATAACTTCATGTCTAAGGATTCAAATGACATAACTAATATGAGATTTATATATGACATCGACCATGACATAAATCTCATACCGCGGGTCATGTCCAGTACCTTGTTCCAAACAAGTACCCATAAATCTAACATGATCATCCCATGATCATTTAGCCTTTATACTAGTGCTTAAGAAGCTCTAGGGACGGAGATTATTATAAGCAAACACGAGCCATAATAATAATCTTATTATCTCTTTATTATTATGAATAAAATGATAACTTATACAACGTTTAACAAACGTGCCTAGGGCACCAACACCAACATATTCGTGACTAATAGTGGTCTCGGTAGGACCGGTCATTTTGGGTGTATCCAAAACTGACCTCCTTACGGAGTTAGCCACCATTCCTCGGAATCTTTTGAGATCCTCTTGCAACTTATCCCAATTGGTCATCATTGGCTTCTTCGGATCCGGGGCCTCGGTTTGGACCCCTCCTTTCACAAAGTAGCGGCTCATATTAAAAGTGTAAGGGCGGAGGTTGGAAGCCTTAAACGGAATCCCTTGAGCCCTGGCTTGGCTTCTTTTCCGAGCCATTTCCTTATCCATCCTAAGGTCCTCGGGGGTGGGTTTGTATCCCAAGCCATGGAGCGTCTTTTGCTCTTTGATCTCAATAATCTTGTGGGTCCCTTGGAGTTTCTTTCCAAGACCAAGCCCCAGGAGGTAGCGCATCAAACGCATCATTTTCATTGCAGGGGGAATCATGTCCTTGGTGAGCGTAAGATCTACACAACAGATTTGGGTTTTGAATGGTATCTCGGTGAAGCCGGTCAAAACCATGCCGATCCCCTCATGTTTGATTTCTAACACGGGAATCCCATTGGTGTTGGTTCCTTCTGTAGTAACATTGTCCCCATAAATGGTTGTCAAATTACCCTCTTGCACATACTTCACGCACTAGTGGAGGGTGGAGGCTACCCCGTTAACTTTATGGAGCCATGGGCATCTTAATATGGCGGTGAAGGATATGGGGATGTCAAGTACTTGGAAGTCTGTTGGCATCATTTGTTTTCCAAACCAAAGGTTCAAGGTGGCCACCCCTAGGACTGAGCGGGCTGTGGAATCATAAGCCTTAACGGTGATCATGGAAGGCTTTAGGTCGGTGGTCTTAATACCAAGTAGATCCATCATCTTAGCGGGGAGGACATTCATGGCGGAACCATTATCAACCAAAACCCGAGGGAGGCGGCGTTCATCCAATTGCACCGTGATGTAGAGGGACTCATTGTGGTTAGCCCCAAATTTTAGCAAATCCAAGTCTGTGAATGTGATGACATTCCCATATTGAACACTCCCAATCATTTGCACGGCCTCTTCGGGGGTAGCCGTTGTAAGTACCATAGTTTGGGCCAAGCATTTCTCTAACTTGAGCTTGTGAGGGTAGGAGGAAGTGAGGAGGGACCACAAAGATATGTTAGCTTATGTCATCTTGAGTTGGGTCAGGACGGGATCCTCTTCTTCGGAATCTAGGGCTTTTGCCTCACTAGCAAAAGAGGGAGCCATTCGGTGTTCCGGTGGCGGAGGTTTCTTAGGGTTCTCCATGTGAACTTGCCCCGATCGAGTCAGTACACTCACTTCCAAAGGGTTATCAACCTCTTCCGCCCCTTTCCCAAGTGACGGGGGGGGGGTTCTGGGTACCATATGGCCATGCTTCCTTTCTTAACTCATTCACCATGACCATTCTTTTCGGGGAGTATGCCGACTCACGAATCTTTTCTAGAGAGATATGGTGGTGGTTTTGGCTCTTCCCAACTCCTACGGTTTCACGGAGTTTTTCCAAAGTAAGCATGCAACAATATTAATCCGGGAATACTGACCCATCAATCAGCGGTGGCGGTGGAGACAACGGTGGAAAAGCTAAGAAGTCATCCAAGGCCGGAAAGCCTTCTTCTTCCAATCTCGGGGAAGGAACACGGGGAGGCATATTTGAAGATACCTCATCATCATCACTTTCACACAGGATTCGGAGCTCCTTATGGGGCATAGAGCGAATGGCTCTTTTCATTTGGGCGAGGTACCCTTCATAGTTGGTGATTTACGGGGTCTTTGCAATTTCGGACCCATTCTTTCTATTAGGGTGACCCACCCGCTTAATTGTCCTTTTGCCGGTGGATGAACTACATGCTTCAATGACATGGAAGCAATCATCGGGCGGAGGACAAACCCCATTTGAGCCTTGGCTCTCGCTGTCCAACGTGTTCTTAATGGACTTTTCCATTTCCTCCATGCACTCTTCGAATGTTAGCTCATGCTCGGTGAGTGTTATTACGATCAACTCATCGGCATTTTGGTGGGGGATCCTCACACTCATCATATTGGCAATCATGGAGTCGGATGGGCACTTCATGTTTCCCTCCTGCACATATGCCCATAGGGTTTCCTTCCATTCCTCCCCAACCTCAGTCATCGGGACATTGAACTCCAAAAGGTTCATCGGTGTCGGCTCCCCGAACTCAATCATATTCACATCAACTGGCCCAAATTCAATCATATTAATACCGTGGTTGTTGGGGAACATATTATTGATCACGTTCGGCCTTTGGGGGTGCTCGAGCTTCCCTTTGGCAATCAAATCTAGGATGATGCGCTTTACAGCGGGGCAATCATCGGTATCGTGCCCATGGTAGCTGTGGAATCCACACCTCTTGCTCTCGTCACGGTACCTCTCGGGGTTTCTGGGTTGGAAGTTAACCAGGGGTTTTGCAAGGCCTTGTTTAACTAGCCCTTCAAACACCTTAGCATCCCAAAGTCCTCAAATCTAACATATGGGCGCCTTTCCAAGTTCCCGACCCTTTGCGGAGTTTGTCTCGGATTCTCCCCTTGGATATTGTTTACCGTTCCCACGGCTTCCTTCCATTTACCGGCTGTCGGGGGCCGATATCTATAGGAGTTCCCACTGGCCTGAATAGAGGATTGCTCATTAAGGGCCTTCTCAAATTTGGACCCGGCAGTGACCATTGCCCGGAGGTTGGGGTAAAAGTGATGACTGATCAAGGCCCGCAGCTTAGGTTTCAAACATGATTGGAAAATGTCCAATTGTTCCTCTTCTGTGGGTGGGTTGGAAATCTCCCCAAGTTTATAATTCCACCTCTTGTAGAACTCTCCTATTGGTTCATCTCCCTTTTGCAGGGTGCTTTGCATATCAACTCGGTTAGTTTCCCATTCTAGGTTTGACCGATATTTGTTGAGGAATGCTTCCTTGATTGCATCCCACGTTGCTCGGGATTCATCTTTCAAGTGAAAGAACCACTTGAGGGTGTTTCCCCTAAAGGACAGTTGGAAGTGATAGGCCAGTTGCTGCATGGTACACCCTTTTGCTCTCAAGGCTAAAGTATAAGCATTGAGATGAGTCTGGGGGCAGGCAATCCCATCAAATTTATCTATCTCTGGCATTTTGAACTTGTGAGGCAGAGGAACAATCTTGTTGGGGTCGGTGATCCCCAAGGAGGATTTGTTTTCGTTCATCCCCTCAAATCTTTCTTCCATTTGTTTCAACTTCTCTACCAACCACCCCATCTGGGGATCCACATGTGGGCTTGAGTTGATTGATCCCATGGTTTGGCTCGTTACTGGCATTGTGGTGGGGGTGAAGTGGTGGATGGGACCATCGGAGGAGGATTTTGAGGCAGCAAATGGGTGTAGACATACCCTGGTGCCGGGTTACTTGTTGGGATATATGGTGGGATAGCCTCAGAGGTTTGGGCCATTGGGTGGTAAAGTGGGTAAGGAACTTCTCAAGAGGTGGTTGGCAAAGCCGGAGGTGGCAGGCCAATGGTATCTGGAGCCAAGGGTGCTCGGCTATTTGGGATTGTGTCATACAAGTTGAACCCTGGCGGGTACATGGGAAAACCGCCCGGCGGGACAAGGGAAGCATGAGTGGTAGGCACATTTTGGTGAGTGGTGGCTTGGAATATGGGACGTGAGGTTTCCACATTTAGGTAAGCTTGAGGGGGCGGAACCTGGTTATATCCTCGGGGCTGCACATTCTCAATTCCCTCTTCATCAGTGATTTCCACAAAACTTCCATCGTTTTCAAACACAACGGCTACCCCTCTCTGCCTCATGGCTTCCATAACCCTATTCTGCATATCCTCATGGCGTTTCTTGACATTCTCTTCCCGGTCCATGGCGGCCTCTAGAGCTTGTACCAGCTCTTCCCTACTAAGACCATTCGGATCCGCTGCGTTGTCACCCTCACTACTACTTCCTGCCGGACTAGTCATTCGGAGAAGTCTGGGTGAAGCTGCTGATGAACTATCAGACTCGGCACTAATCAGACGATGACCCGGAACTCTGACCTACTTCTTACGAGCTGCGGAGGAGAGGGAGGTTCATTTCAGAATCGGGTATCAACTCGGGTTGGTGTTTGAGAGAATGAGTTTTAGACTCATGCAACATGAAGGTTCATTATTATTAATTATGTTCATGTTTACTTAAAACGCATTTATTCCTAACTGGTTGGAAAAGATTTCTCTTCTTTTTCGTAATTATTCTACATCCTGGATCAGTGGAGGCCATCACTACGCCTATAGACCCCTCATTTTTCACCTACCTTGCATACTCCCAAGGATGGACTGTCCCGGGCGAGGGTCCTATACGGCAAGCGGCTTCCACCTACCAAAAGAAACGAACCTAGGGTCTAGTGCATCGCAAGATTCCCAATGCGTGAGCCATTCCAATCATGATTAAGCCCCGGTTAAGATCGAGATTCGTCTTAGGGACTTAAGGGACTTCCGGCATAACCTCATCTTTGATGAGGGCTCTCGAATCTTATCCATGAGCTTAAGGATAAATAGTATGAACCATTCATTAGGGCTTGACAACACAGTGTCACCCTATCCATAACACATGACTTAGGTTAATTACAAGCAATATTAATGCATAAGTCAAGGATCGGGTCAAAGTTGACCATGGTCACACTTGCTTTCATAAGGAGTCGTGACTCGGGCATTAACTTTGCCACAATTAATCTCAGACACGTATTCGGGACGTGGAAACGTGAGCTAGACCAAAAACCAACCGAAGTCACGGTATTTGTGTGTCACGGAAAAGTGTAGTTGACTCGGCTCGGAAGGGGGGGTGGAATGGACCCGTGCGCGCTAGAAGGGCACAAGAACACCAATCAAGCTGCATCTGGCATCCATCTCGGGTTTAAAGGGCATTTGGAACGTGCAAGGTCAAGTGCGCGTAGTGTGAAGCCATTATATATTCTTTTTTGAGTTAAAAATAGAAATTTTCGATTCGTCTTAACATCGTGAACAAATGTACACAATAGCACATGAACAAGAATGAATAAGCATAATCAACAAAAATGAGCAAGCATGAATAAGCTATTTACACAAGCAATCAAGCAAGAATCATATGAACAAACAAAGCCAAAACTTGTACATACAACAAATTGTGCACAACCAAAGAATTCTTTGAAATCAAAACTTCACAAGAAACAATCCTTTTGAAAACTATTTGCAAAATAAGTTGTGCACAAAAAAAGGATTCGAAAATCTTTTACGAAATGTGTTATGCACAAGGAGGCTTTGAAAACACAATTTTATGTCCAAAAAGACTTGTGCATAACCAAGCTTTAAAAACCAAGTTTTAGCTAGAAGAAGATAATGTGCACAAACAAATCTGTAAATTTGGAACCTGGATAAGCAGAAGCAAAAGGGACACAAAATGTTTCTGCCCTGCACAAAATTGTTAAATTTTGAAACATTCTGTTCCCTGCCCAACATAGCCGTACGGCTATAGCATCCTGGCAATTATTTTTTTGCAGTTTTTCAACTTCTGATCATCAAGCCCCAGTTTATTGCATTTCCAGAAAATTTTCCACTCCAGAAGATACAAACAGAAACACAGCACACACAAAACAAACACAAAAGTTAACGAAAACGGGGGACGGGAGTTTGACCCACACAAAAGTGTCCTCAAAGCTTCTAAAGAGAAGTTTGCAAACACTTTACTCCCCAGCGGAGTCTCCACTGTAAGGATCCCGCCCCGTGATGAAGGAAACGAAGGGTTTTCGTTTCGAAGGGCGAAAAACCAAACACGGTTATCACGCAAAACATAACGGAGTCACCACATTTGTTAATTATTCAACCCAACAAATGGAACGGTTAGAGATTCTATTAGTTCGGAGGTCAGGTTACGCCTTGGGAAGAGTTTTACGTCACCCTAGTCGCCTCGGATAGGACCGAGTCTCCCTAACGTTAGTTAACAAACGTGCATGTGTGTGTGTGTATTTCAAAAATGGGAGAAACCGACATTTTAACAAAACTGGTTAATTATTTAATAGAAAAGGGTTGTTTTGTAAACATTTCAGTCAGAAGGGGAAGAAACTGGAAAATGCACTCCCTGGCCAAAGTAGCCGTACGGCTAGGGAGAGCATTCCATGGGTTTTTGACAGTTTATCAGAAAATTGTCCAGTTTCAGGCAAAACAGAGTGTTCTTGCTGAAACTGGACTGTGATGATCATTTTTTAGTTATTTTCTTTAACAAAAACATGTATTTAATCATTCCTATGTCATTGATCACAAATTAGACACCAAAAACAAAGGTTTTGGGTGTGATCAAGACAATCATTGAGGAAATTTTGAGAAAGGTGATGAACATGCCCTTTGGGCCAAAATTGCCATTTGATGAGTAAAGATTGGAACTTTACCATCAAAATGGACTTTTTATGAAAGATTAACCTTGAGGGACAACAAAAACAACATAAAGATCCAATCTTTATGACCCAATCTTAGGGATTTTGGGCTAGATCAAGGTTGGGATGATAAAGATTGAGCCTTTATCCCCCAACATGATCATCATGGCCTAGTTTGTGTAATACCAACATAAAGACATGAGCTTTCACCTTGATAAAGAGATCTTTAAGCTATTTAGAACAAGAAATTAAACCATGATCATCCTTAGGTTTGAACCTCTTTCACACAAAAGTATGAAGGGCACCTTGAATCATGCTCATGGTTTAGTTCACATTATATGTATATATATATAAGATATATATGCTTGAAATGGACAAGTCTTGTAGTAATATAATATATGTATGCTTGAAATGGACAAGTCTTGCAAGAATATAAATTTGCTTGAGAGGACAAGTCTTACAAGAACATAAACAAGAACAAGTAATGTGATTAACAAAGCAAAATAGAGTTGAGATGAAGAGAAGATGGGGGAAGGGGACCTCACCTATGATGGTTCTAGTCTATCTTCCTTTCCTTCACTCAATTATAAGGGTGATTTCTCTCTCAGATTTGATTTCTGCAGAGTTTCCCCTATCTAAACAATATTCTTCCCCCCTGAAATGATCAGCATGGGGTTCAATTTATAGGGACTGAGGGTGCCCAACATAGCCATACAGCTCAACCCCTCAAGTACCCAAACCATCCGTACGACTCGACTTGGCGAGCTTCTGGATTTTTCTAAGTTTAATTCCAGTTCAGTCCTGGAATATTAGGTTTATCCTAGTGAGGTCCTGGCCCATTGGTTTATCCCTAAATGGTACCAAGAATTCCTCTAAAGTAGGTCAAATTCAGATTGGGGTACTTACACATACACACCAACAATACCTCGTTTGCCACCTTCCAAAGTCTAGCATCTAAGATAGTCTTAGTTGCTTGTTTACCATTTTCTTCCTTTTTCCCATTTACTATTCTTCCAAGCATCAGAAACAAATTTCCCTTAACCCCTTCTTTACCTTAATCTACCTCGAGAGAGTAAGAAAGGCTTTCGCAAATGAAGTCTTTACTAGTCTCACTAAATCTAACATGGTGAACTTCCTCATCATATTCACGACCCTCGGGCGACCCTAAATGTAACTATTGAGTTTCATAGCCCTTTCAAAGACTTTCTTCTGATAAATGACTATTTTGTAGGCATTTATAGTTAAACATTAGCATTATTTAACTTGGTTTTGGTTAATTTAGTTAATTGTAATTTATTTTATCACAATATTCGCGGACATTATGTTTTGGTGGTGTTTTATGGTTGGAACACTAATTTTGGGATTTTTTTTATGCACATGGTTGAAATAGAGCTCACAAGGTGAACGAGATGGTTGGGGATAAAGATGGAGTACTTTGGGGAAGAAAAGAGGGAGAAAAGATTCATTTTTTATGGGAACGATCGCGCTCTTAAAAGGGCACGACCGTGCAATGGGTGCGAAAAGAACATCAGATTTTAATTTTGATATGACTGTGCCAATTATAAAGTGAGACCGTGCAAGTAAAACGACACAACCGGGCCACTTTTAAAGCGCGACTGTGCCAATTATAAAGCGCGACCGTGCCAAAGTGTCTATTCAGAGATGCCTTTTCGGATGAAGCCTTTTGGTGAAGAGTCTTGACTCTTAGTTATTAGGCCTATAAATAAACATTCTTTAGGCCAAATTGATGATCCAGATTTTGTTGTAAACATACTCTAGTAAGATTATAATTCAAAAACATCATTAAATTCTAGAAATTGTGAGAATCATTTAAGTGTTCTTGAGCAACTTTTGAAGTGCGAAGAAATAAAAGTGATTAGTTTCAGCCATTATCTCTCTCTCAATTGTGAATAAGTATCTCTTACCCTTACTCTATTTTTCTATGTCTTATTCATATATTAGTGTTATGATTTTCTTTATGGCTAGCGAGTAATCCCTATATTCTTGGGGTTGGAAACTCAACCTCATGTGTTCATCTTGTAATCATGTCTCTCTTTTCCATCTTCATCTTAAAGAAAAATTTCTTCATAATGTTTTCTAACGCCTACAAATATGATGACGTCCATATTTCGTATGAACTCTAGTTAATCGAGAGAAGAAATTAATCGTGAATCTCGATTAGCAAAACTATATGAAGTCAACTGGGTTTCTATTAATCACGAGAGTAGATTAATGGCTAGGGATGTTCCTTGAATGGAAAGTATGTAGATTTTTATAAACTTAATGGATTCTTACTAATTGTGGATCATCGAGAGATAGACCATGATTATTAGATTACAAATACTACTTGCTTGATCGTGAGAAGTAGTATAGGTTTAATCTACCATCCTTGATTTTAAATGAAACTTTTATCGAAATGAATGATTATTTGATGGATGCATGTTGTTCGAGTACCAGTCCCGAGAATTATTTTATCTTAAGAGTGTTTAATGTAACATCTTTTTCGCAGATTTTTTTTCTCTTTGATTACTTCATTAGGTGTTCTTGGAGTACATGAAAAGAAACCAAATCTTTTTTGAAGAATTTGATCCGGAACCCGAGCGAACTTTTCACGAGAGGCTAAGAAGACTAAAGGGTGTTTTAGAAAGAAAAATCGCGGAACCACGAGAAGAACCCGCTACACCATCACCTACTACCTTATGGACTTTGTCAATCCAAGTATCCAAGTGACTAGATTACCGATTATTGTGCTGAATGCCGATGCAACCAACTTTGAGATCAAACCGCAACTACTACACATGGTCTTGAACAACTAATTCAGCGGTTCGGAATTTGAAGACCCTCGTCTCCATGTTCAAACCTTTTTGGAGTATTGTGACACCACCCGCATTGTCGGTGTTACACCCGAGTCTATAAGGATGTGCCTTTTTCCTTTCTCACTTAAGGATAAGGCGAAACAATAGTTAAACTCGGTCGCCCAAAATTTCTTGACAACATGGGACCAAGTTCAAGAGGCATTCCTTGGGTGTTTCTTCCCTCCCTCCAAGACCGCTCAAATCCAAACAAAAATAACAAACTTTAGTCAAACGGAAATGAGACGCTCTATGATGCATGGGAGATATACAATGAACTCTTGAGGATGTGCCAACACCACGTGCTCGAGAAGTGGTTAATAGTGCACACATTTCACAATTGTCTCACATTCAAAACAAGTGAGACTATTGATGCCGCTGCAGGATGAGCACATATGAATAAGACGGTGGATGAGGCATATGATTTGATCGAGAACATCGCCTTTAACCATTATCAATGGCCGAATGAGAAGGAGCAACCAAAAGGAACCCCAGGTAAGTAAAATGTTGTTGTCGTTACTCTTTTATCCTCTAAAGTTGATATGCTTCTTAAGAAATTTGAAAATTTGAATGTGAAAACCGGTGGCAAACATTAATGTTGTGTGTGAACTATGTGGGTCAAATTCACATAGTGTTGAATGTTGTGACTTACTTGACACTACTTCTAGTGAGCAAATAAATTATGTTAACTCATCGAGACAAAAGGGTGGTATGTATTCAAACACATACAATCCGAAATGGAAATATCACCCTAATTTTTCCTATAGGAGTAACAACGTTTAAAACCCTTAACCTTCTTCACAACTACCGGGATTCACACAAAATTTCAATGGTAATCCTAATGCTTTCCCTCCCCCTAAATCAAAGTTAGATATTTTAATGGATTTTATAGTCAAAAATAAAAATTCTCAAGATAAAATTAACAATGAATTTAGGGAAAAATTTAGGCTTAAATACGTTTACCCCCCCTCAGGTATACACCGAATCCCACTTTGCAACCCAGCGCGAAATTTGTGTCTAAGTGGTACCCAATGTAAAATAATCCCACTTTGCCCCCTGGATCCTAACAAATGTTAGAAACTTAACGAAATTGATCACGTGCATGTCACATAATGGGTATTTCCGTCATTTTTACTCTCAACCTTCCTTCAACATAATTTTCCCCTCCTCTCATATATGATAAATTTAAAAAATATTATTACACTATTTTTGACAAATTATAAAAGTATAATATCAATATAAATTACTAACGATTTATTTTAATGATACTAATACAAAAATTAAAGCAAACAAATGTCTCATATAATAAATAAAAATTTTATGTTTGGATTTTCAAATATTAGTAAAATAAAAAGTATAAAAATAATTAAACCTAAAAAGAAAAAGAAAAATAAGAAGGAAAAATAAATCATATCAAACTAAAACCCACCAACTATAATTTACAAATCCAAATATAAAAATTATTTCTTTTACATGAGTCATTTGTTTTCTTTTATTTATTTTTTATTAGTATTATAATTTTTTATGTAATAAATACTGCAAAAATGTTTTTTTTTTAATTTATAATAAGTGAGAGGAGTGGAAAAATAAATTAAAGGAAGATTGAGAGTTAAAATAACGAAAATACACATCATGTGATATGCACATGATCAATTTAGTTAAATTCTTGACATTTGTTAGGATCCAGGGGTAAAGTGCAATAATTTTAACATTGGGTACCACTTAGACACAAATTTCACGCTGGGCGCACTATGGGATTCAATGCATACTTGAGGGGGTAAACGTATTTATGCCAAAATTTATGTTGTTAAACGCTAGGTTTGATAACTTAGCCGCTTACAATAAAATGCTTGAGAATCAACAAGCTCAACAGGCCAACGCTTCGTATAGACCACAAGGGAGCCTTCCCGGTCAATTGCAAAGGCCTAATACGCATGCTAATGCTATAATCAGAGTGAGTGGAAAAGTAGACAACGTTAGTGAAAAGAACTATAGTCCAACTCGCCTGATGGTTGAGACTATGGAGGTGATGGTTGAGACTAAGGAGGTTAAGAAGGGAACAGACTCTCCAAAATCATCTACAAACTTTGACCCACCAATACCATACCCTCAAATGTTGGTAAGGGCAAAACTAGATAAGCAATTTACTAAGTTTCTAGATGTTTTAAAATTAATTTATATCAATATTCATTTCACCGATGTTTTAAAACAAATGATCTCTTGTAAAAAAAAAAAAACTTTCAAATAAGAGGAAATTAGAAGAATTTGAGACCGTCATTTTGGCAGAAGATGTTAGTGCCGTTTTGCAAAAGAAATTACCTCCAAAAATTAAAGATCCCGACACTTTCTCAATTCCTCGTAGCATTGGTAAATGTAATATTGATAATGCCATACTTGATCCAGGGGCTAGTGTTAGGGGTGATCATGGTATGGTATGGGACGTGTCGGTATTGAGGCAATACCGCTACCGAACTGTATATCTTTGGCACGTTAAGTTTTGAACCATATCGACTCGGTTTCAAATGGTACGGTTCTTTCGGTTCTCAGTTTCGGGATTGCTTGGTTTGGGATATAATTCGGTTCCTCGACAACGATGCTACCTTGAGCTGACAAGTCTCAAAAAAAAAAAAAATACCAAGTAATACTAATAAATTAGACATTTAGATAAGTAAACTCTAATTTATTTATTGTGAGGAATCTAAGAAGATTTAAGAAATGAAAGTAATAAATCATGGAGGGAATAACAAAACTGAAACGAGCTTTACCTACAACATGCAAGAAATCGAGTTAGAGACACAAATCAGTTTGTAGGGGTAAGAAATCACTGAAAGGCAGGTGACAGAAGGCACAGGGGGAGACTTGGAGGTCGTCATCGTCGTTGCACGTATGCAAGTCGCGAGTCACAAGTCATAATTTGGGATTTGTCATCGGCGACACTTTCACGGTAAGTTTTCTCGCTTACCATCAAGGAAATTGGGGCATCCTGTCGTTTTATAACAAGTCAGACCCCTTACCTAAATTGACGAGGTTGCCTAAACCGATGAGGTTTTCGTTAAAAAGATGATTACGCTACAAAACCGATCGCCATAATTCAGAAAGGCGGCTGACCGATCGCCAGAATTCCGAAAGGCGGCCGACCCGGCAAGGCGCCAAAAAGGCAAGGCGGGCGAACAATAAAATAAAAAGATATAGAGAAATAAGACGAGAACAGAGGGACTGTACCAAAAGACATAGAATTTCAAGAGCCGATCTCGTAGAAAGGTGGAGACTTGGAGGTCGTCATTGCCGTCACACGCATGCAAGTCGCAAGTCGTAAGTCATAATTTGGGATTTGTCGTCAGCGACAGTTTCACGGTAAGTTTTCTCGCTTATCATCAAAGAAATTAGGGCACCCTGTTGTTTTATAACAAGTTGGACCCCTTAAACGAGGTTGCCTAAACCGACGAGGTTTTCGTTAAAAAAAAAAAAGGACTATGCTACACAACCGATCGCTAGAATTCAGAAAGGCGGGTGACTGATCGCCAGAATTCAGAAAGGCGAACGACCCGGCAAGGCGCCAAAAAGGCATGGCGGGCGAACGCCTTTAACAACTATGAAGTTGGAAGTTCATCATTTCTTTCTAAACTAGTTATGGATTTTATTGTTTTCTGAATCATTTCTACTACTCTTTCTTGTTTATCTTTTATAGGAGTCTTTTAACTTATGAAATATCCATCAAATGGAACAAGACCAAAATGACTTCTTCACATGTTGAAGATAGCTAAGGTTATCTCTCTACATCCTAAACTCCCTCTTTTTATTACTTTGTATTCTTTAGCATAAATAAATAAATAAATAAAGTATACTTAGATTGAAACACTTAATATAGAAAGACCAGCCATAAGGTTGGGCCGAACCCCATCTTAAATCTATGATTTTCTCTAAAATAATTCATTTTTAGGTATTTTTATGTTTTTTTTTAAAACATAGGTAACGACTCTAAAACTAACTGTACATCCTAGGAAACTCCGTCACATAGAATAGTTGTTGGATTCTGGGGTATCAACTCTAATGACTCCGTTGGAATAGTATAAGAGGCTTAAGCTTGCATTTTTCTTTAGGTTTTCAAAGTACCAAGTACCTCGTACCTCTTGATTCTATCCTTAGATATATGGCGTAGTCTCTCATGCAACAACATAGAAAATTCCTCATTAATAACACATCTTTTCCAATCCGTATTTATTTGCATAACTTTATTAATGGTGTTGTTTTTGTTAATTGATTATAAGAAGACCCTTGCATAAACACCAATTTCAAAAACATTTGATTTATAAACCAAATTAAATGATGTTTCATGAAAAATAAAGGCAAATCTCAAAAGCGATTGTCTTGAAACAAAGATCAAATTCCTAGAAAATCCAGGTACATAGAAAACATCTACAAAAGTAAAACAAAACCACTAGATAAAGTCCTCTATTCGATACATTCCAACAAACTCAACAGCTTAATGCATTTTATTTCTAGAGAAAATGTCTTGCTCATTTCCCGCTGTTTTTTGCAGGCTTGTTATACCATGCAAAGTAGTTGAAACATGGATTGAAGAACCAGAGTTATTTCCAACAAACTCAACAGCTGAACCGTATTTAATTCTAATAAAAAAAAAGAGATAGATATACCTTTAATTACGCCACTAATGGAATTTTGGACGATCTTTCTTTACGTGCCCTTTCTTTTTATAGAAAAACATTGGATTTTATAGAAACTCCTCCCTTAAGAGTTAGAGCCTTTCTTTTCCCTTTAACCTTGGAGTGATTGTCATCTTTCTTGTTGCTATCCAACTTTACACTCTCACCTTGTTCCACAAGGAATCGACCTTACTCTTTAACACCCATGCTTAATAAATTATTCATTGACCATTTATCTTTAAGTGTGTTACACAAAATTTTGAAAGAACCAAATTGGTGAGGCAAGAGTTCAAAATGTAATGCACCAGAAAAATGTAAAACATATCAACCTCCAAAACCTTTAGTTGAGCTGAAATGTCTTTCATTTCCATAATGTGGTTGCAATGTCTTTCATTTCCATGATATCGTCATGCTTGCCACAGGGATCACTTGTTGGATATTATGCCCTAGGCCCTTGAGAAAGGCCTATGCGTTATATCATAGCTTCATTGTTGTAGAGATAACAAACCTGATTATTATAACTTTTGCATGTTTATTATAATGATCATTGTCCCTAGCACTTATGAAGGGCTAGCATGAGTTTAATGGATAATCATATGATGATTATAGCTCACAGGATGCGGATTAAACTTGTGGGTACATGTTGGAGAACAAGTACTGGATAGACCTGTTATGAGATTTATGTCATGGTCAAATGTCATAATTAAATCTCATAATAGTTATATCATTTATCCTTAGACCTGAGATTATCATAGTCTTCCACATGATGAACATTATGTTTGACGTACTCAAAAGCTACCCCTAACCGGGTGGTTATAAAGGCTACGATTGGCATAATCGGATTCCTGTAGGGAAGAATGATAAGTCAAGATGGGATTTGTCCCTCTCTCAAGAGAGATATCTGCTTGGCCACTCGATGAGTGAGATTGATAATAGTGTACGGCCGTACCCAAATGAATTGAAGCGTTCAATGTTATTTGCTCATATCAATCTACTCGAGATCGAGAAAGCATTGGACAACATAAGTTGACGTGGACCATGACCTATGTCCAATATGATATCGTGTGACAAAGGAATTGTGATATGTTCTATAAGGTTACTTTGGGCTTTCAAAGTTATACTAATTGGGTAGTCATAATGGCTTGCTAGAGTCCGCTTATAACTTACGGGTTCTGACTCGTTCGGACTCGTTGCCAACTTAGTATAATTCTATTGGGTCACACAGAATAGAACGGATTGAATAAGGCACAGAAAACGGGAAAAACTGGATCCTGCTGGAAGGATTCGTACGGATGGTTTGGGAGCCACCCAACCAATCCGTACGGATGGTTTGTCCAGACGGAAAACAGTTTGTTCAGATTTCTTGTTTGATAAGGAATTCTGATCCCAAAAGGAATTAGGTTTATACCCTATTATATATGTGTGCAGTCGGGTTTGAGAAACCTAATGGTTGATTTTAGAAATCATAACATGTTGTTTGAGAAACAATTACACAAATATAGAGGGGATTATTAGTTTTGAGATTTAGAATCATCATAACTCAATAATCAATGGAGCAAAATAATTCCTATGAAGAAATTGTTTCTTCATCAAGCCTTGGGTCTAGCAATCCAGATCAAGAAGGTGTTCTTGATATCTGTTCGACATGTGGATACCGATAGAGGGTGTTTGCTTTAACACCTTATAGTCCGTGTTCATGGATTCAATCTTCAAGGGTATGTTTCTTTCATCTTGTATTTAATTTAATCAACATGCACGGATTCGGGCTCTTGGGTGTTTGATTTTATCTGTTTATTCCGCTGCGCATGATGCATCAAAACCCAACAGTGGTATCAGAGCCCCGTTCATTATTGATTATTTTAGTATATCATGTTGAAATTGCTTAATTCGATTATATAATATCTACATGATAATAAGATGAATGTGTGATTTGAGTTTTATATATGAGATATAAAATTTATGAGCATGAATATGGAGATTATGTAATTATTGTATTGATTTGATCCATATGAATAATTGCATGTTTGGGATATCAAAAAATGATTGGATTATGTGTATTGATAATTTGGATCTAATTTGTGTATGTAATAAATTGTTTATTCATGGTATTGATTAGATCTAATTAAATTCGTAATCTGTAAATTCATGTTTCTGTAATATGATTATGTATAAACATGATATTGGATTTGGTCGAATTTCTGAAATTCTGAAAAAAAAAACTGGAAATCTGGGATCCTACCAATGGATCCGTACGGATGGTTTGGATGATGCCAAACTGATCCGTACGGATAGTTTGGAAATTCTCAGATTTGATTTTGTTTTCTGGTGTTCAGATTATCTGTAAATTGTTTACAGAATTCGAATCTGGAAACTGCTTTCAGACGGCTGGTTTTTGAAACCGTGTTTCCTGAAACAGTTTTCGGCCGAATAATTCAAAAGGAATTGTAGAAATCAGAGTTCTAAAGAGTTTAGAACTGCTGTAATCTGTGAGATTAAGAGACAATGAAAGATCTTGAAACAAGTATCCAATCTATACGGGAATGTGGATGCCTTTTGGCTTAGTTTCGACCGTATAGATAAGTTGCTTGGTTTCTTGATCTTAGCACGGAAATGTGGATACCTTTTAGCTTAGTTTCGGCCGTGCGGTTTGTGCTTTCAATTTCAATATGCTCAGCGGATACAGTTTCAGAATTCTGAAGAGTTCAGAGTTTATGTGACTTGTATGAAAGAGCTGTACGGATAAATCTGGATGCTTCCAGAAACATCCGTACGGATGGTTTGGGCATTACTGATTCTGATCTGTTTCAGACTGCAGGTTTTAGAAACCGTGTTTCCTGAAACAGATTTAAGTTCAGAAGTCCAAACTGTTAATGAGATCAGAATCTTAAAGGAGTTTAAGATTGGTGTAATCTTAAAGTTTCAGAATTTATCCCTATACAAAGTGAAAATAGTTTGCAGAGAAGGAAACTATATTTGGATTAATTCATTGCATGAACCAATGGCAGGCTTACGCCTTGTTTCTAGGAATGCGAATGAAATATCCAATCTGTAAATCGTTTACAGATAATTTAGATTACGTCCCCACAATGTTGCTTCATAATTGAATCACAAGATTTTGCTTCTGTTAATTAATTTTATTAGTTAACCTTGATTATGTAAAGACTATATTATATTATGACATAATTAAATATATGATGCATATCTCTAAGCAAATAATCCTTCTTAAAATTTAAGTCATGTGCCAATCCATTATTAAAACACTTGTGAGTACACCGGGTATTTTTATGTGGGCTCTGCCAAAGCGAGGTGCATTAATTCTATCAGTGTATGAGCAAGATGAGGAATGGGAGTTTCCTATACGTTTAACGTGGTTTGACTTAATTAGGCTATCAAAAGACAAAGTTTTGGGCCTAAGGCACAAGATGAGATTAAAACATGTCTGACATAAGATGTCTAACAAATCTCATAAAGGATCTAAGAATCATATATGATATGATTGACAAAGAGTTGTCTACCTAATTAATTTAATTTTGAGCAGTATCGCCAAAGCGGACTTGAAATTAAATTAAAGTTGGATCTTAGCCTACTTAAATTTTATTATACAATTGTTGTATTTGAAGGTGTATAATTTAGTGTGAGTATTTATGAAATACATTATATGTCTCTAAATGATAATGGTATGGAATATATGTGTATATTTATTTGTATATTTTGTAGAATGTCTTAAACTATAATCATGTATAATCACTGCAATAGACCCCACTTAAAGAGAATAAGATTAACTTCCTTGACCTAGTCATGAGCTTAAGAATTGTTCTAAAGTAAGAACGGAAGTTATGAATTCTTAATAAATCATATTCCTAAGAAACCTTATGCCTTAAGGGTGGACAAAGACATTGATTAGAAACATGTGGATGATTCTATAGATGTCAACTGTCCTATGACTTGCTATCATATGATCGGAAATTTAGAAGTATCTGAAACATATGAATGCTTATGCGATAAGCAATTATGTAGGAAGTGTTCCTACAAGCAAGAAAGGCAAATAAAGTTTTAGATTGATTAAGAGCCTAATATTCATGTGATGAATAAAAGATATATTAATAAGTTCTCATGTTTTGAACATGAAGAGACATATTAATTACCTTAGTTGGCTTGGTTATCAAGTTAGTTTGGAACTAACAAACGGATTTGATATTAATTTATAAGCGACATTTGATGTTTAAAATGTTGTGTCTTAATATCAAATGGAAACCTTCTCAAACTTTAAGATTAATAAGGACAAGGATTTAATATAAAGGCAAGACAAGAGTTGTCAAGCCTAAAGGAAATATTTATGGCGAAACTTAAAATCCAAAGAATGTAATCTCTACCTTGGCAATAGGATTGACCGTTGGAGAAATTACAATTTGAATTAGAAGATCAAAAGAAAGGGTAGTTGGACTACCACTTCAAGTATTGATGTTAAAATTCTACTTAAAAGGGTAAAGATTAACCTATGTGTTGATAATGATGCAATGGTTGCAACATTAATCATAGGAACTTGTGAAGTGTCTTCACCTATTGGGTTCATATTTGTTTTGAACAAATATCATGATGTTCCCACTTTAAGTAGAAATATTATTTTGGTTTCTTTATTACAAGATTATGGATATTTTTTATTTCGAATAAGAAGATGTTTCATTAAATATGATGTGCTTTATTATACTACTAATCATATTAATGGGACTTTATATCCTTATCTTGGAAGAACAAAATAATAAGTATAACGTAAATAATAGAAATCTGAATCTAAGGATGTAAGCGTTACATTCTTAAAGCATTGATGTCTATATCAATAATAAGAAACACACTAAAATTCCATGGGACGGACTTTTAAATTTGCATGATTTCGAATCATGTGATTTATGTGAATCTTGTAATTGATTAAGACACCTCTTACTAATAGTAGTAAAAGGAAGTACTCTTTTGGACTAATACATATTGATGTATGTAGTTCATTAAAGTAACAATGCTTGGAAAAGGATTTCAAAATCTCATGGCAAAAGTATTATTGTACTCTGATCTGATCAAAGTGATGAATATTTGAGCCTTGGACTTTATGAGAATTCTGCAGAAAGTCTGCAAAATAAGAGAACAAAATCTGGGAACAACCACCGCACGGCTACAATTTAGGCGAACGCCTAGTACTGAGCCGTACGGCCCCTATTTACAGAAACCTGCAGATTGTCTGCAAACTGCTGTTTTTCGCCTCATGATAAGTCAAACTGATCTTTAATTATCCTTTTGGATTTAGTGCTAGAAATAAATGCGCTTACACTAAATTGAGTTTCATCTAAGGAGGTTCGACTGATGCCATATGAGAGATGGAATGAAAAAAAAAAAAAAAACTTGGTTTGTCTTTCATAAAGATTTGTGATGTGATGCTTTTGAAGAAAAGTGTTGTCTGGGACAAAATTACACCAAAATCTTATAAATGTAATTTCATGGGATATCTTAATCGTATTTATTTTACACCCTTTAAAGAGTACAAATCGTTTGTTACTCTAAATAGCACTTTCTAGATAAATCGTTTATCTTTAAAGAACTAGTGGGAGTAAAATGTATCTCGAAGAGTTCGAGACCCAGAAAATGACGTAAAATTCGTTCAAGTATACACAAGAAATTTGCATAACTGATAGGATACTATCTATAACTAGAAATATTGATTTCTCGTAATAGAAAGTAATTGGGAAGATATCATTGCGAATGATTAACCTATTACCTATCAAGATGCAAAGTCCGCTCCTGATTTAGATAAATGACTTGGAGTCATAAAGTCTAAAAGTGCAATCCATGTATCATAATCAAGTTTCGAACTTGATTGTTCTACCCTAAGGCTTAAAAACCATATGATAGAAAATGAGTTTTCTTGGAGAAAACGTACATGGATCGCAAGGTGCATATTAATAAAGCACGACTAATTGAGTAAAGTTAATTCATAATGTTGATTATGATGAAACTTTATCACCCATAGTCATGCTTAATATTATTAGAATTCTTATTGTCATGACTTCATATTTTGAATATGTAATATGACAGATGGATGTCAAAACTATATTCCTTAACAGGAACTTACATTAGGATGTGTTTTATACAACCTAAAAGTTTTGATTGATCCATAAGATTCTAATAAAATATGCAAGTTGCAGAAATTCATGAGATGGATTGAAGCAAACTACTTGGAGTGAAATTTCATTTTGATGAAGTATTCAAAGAGTTTGAATTCATCAAAGATGAGACTTGTGATTACAATAAATTTAGTGGGAGCGTAATATTATTCCTAGTCATATATATGTGGTTGACATATAATTCATTCTGAAAGAGTTTGTAAATGAAAGACTTGGATAAAGCCACCTATATCATTGGAATTTAGATTTATGGAAATAAATCTAAAACGTTGTTTGGTTAAAGTCAAAGTACTAGTAAAGACAAGATAGTGAAAAGTTCACTATGCAAGACTCTTGGAGAGGTTACTTGTGAAAGTCTAATGGCATTAATCTTTGCAAGATTTAGTCTTACTGGAAGACTAATGAGTAAGAGTACATGATTAGGATTCCATATGCTTCGGCAATTGGATCTATCATGTAAGCCATGTAAATGTACTAAGACCGTATGTCTCATATACTTGGAGTATGATGAGATGATACCAATCGGATCGTAGTGAGAGTCACTAGTTAAGAAACACTCTTATGTTCTCTAAAAGGAACTAAAGGATGCGTTTTTGATCTTTGATGGAATAAAAGATGACTTGTAATAGTTACATAGATGCATTCTTACAAACCAACAAAGATAAATATTGTAGTATAAATACATGTTTACGTCTAATAATGGTGTTAGAAGAGTTCTAAATGGACCATTACTATTCTACAAAAGGTTGAGTATCTAGTGGCATGAAATGCAACTAGAAAAATGTTAAGATTAAGATTCTAATTAGTAAACTAGAAATCGTTTCTAGTGTCACTAATTTAATGTACCTTCATTGTGTCAATAATCGTTATTACATAAGTCAAGGGACTAATTTCTTATCTAGACATATACTCAGATATTTCTATCTTACTCGAGAAATCGTCAAAGATGGGAGATGTCAAATATGCAAAATACCTCATGATAATAACAAGGATAATTATCCTACATAAGCTCGTTTGCAATTATGATGGAGATCATAACTAAGCTTAATGGGTATTGGATACGCGTTGATTGGGCCTAGTGCCAGTGGGAGATTGTTGGATATAATGCCCTAGGCCCTTGAGAAAGGCCTATGCGTTATATCATAGCTTAATTGTTATAGAGATAACAAACCTGATTATTATAACTTTTGCATGTTTATTATAATGATCATTGTCCCTAGCACTTATGAAGGGATATCATGAGTTTAATGGATAATCATATGATGATTATAGCGCATAGGATGCGGATTAAACTTGTGGGTACATGTTGGAGAACAAGTACTGGATAGACCCGTTATGAGATTTATGTCATGGTCAAATGTCATAATTAAATCTCATAATAGTTATATCATTTATCCTTAGACATGAGATTATCATAGTCTTCCACATGATGAACATTATGTTTGACGTACTCAAAAGCTACCCCTAACCGGGTGGTTATAAAGGCTACGATTGGCATAATCGGATTCCTGTAGGGAAGAATGATAAGTCAAGATGGGATTTGTCCCTCTCTTAAGAGAGATATCTGCTTGGCCACTCGATGAGTGAGATTGATAATAGTGTACGGCCGTACCCAAATGAATTGAAGCGTTCAATGTTATTTGCTCATATCAATCTACTCGAGATCGAGAAAGCATTGGACAACATAAGTTGACGTGGACCATGACCTATGTCCAATATGATATCGTGTGACAAAGGAATTGTGATATGTTCTATAAGGTTACTTTGGGCTTTCAAAGTTATACTAATTGGGTAGTCATAATGGCTTGCTAGAGTCCGCTTATAACTTACGGGTTCTGACTCGTTCGGACTCGTTGCCAACTTAGTATAATTCTATTGGGTCACACACAATAGAACGGATTGAATAAGGCACAGAAAACGGGAAAAACTGGATCCTGCTGGAAGGATCCGTACGGATGGTTTGGGAGCCACCCAACCAATCCGTACGGATGGTTTGTCCAGACGGAAAACAGTTTGTTCAGATTTCTTGTTTGACAAGGAATTCTGATCCCAAAAGGAATTAGGTTTATACCCTATTATATATGTGTGCAGTCGGTTTTGAGAAACCTAATGGTTGATTTTAGAAATCTTAACATGTTGTTTGAGAAACAATTACACAAATATAGAGGGGATTATTAGTTTTGAGATTTAGAATCATCATAACTCAATAATTAATGGAGCAAAATAATTCCTATGAAGAAATTGTTTCTTCATCAAGCCTTGGGTCTAGCAATCCAGATCAAGAATGTGTTCTTGATATCCGTTCGACGTGTGGATACCGATAGAGGGTGTATTCTTTAACACCTTATAGTCCGTGTTCATTGATTCAATCTTCAAGGGTATGTTTCTTTCATCTTGTATTTAATTTAATCAACATGCACGGATCCGGGCTCTTGGGTGTTTGATTTTATCTGTTTATTCCGCTGCGCATGATGCATCAAAACCCAACATCACTAAGCTTTATCCCTGACAACTTTTCAATGAGAGTACAGTAGAAACTTTTTAAACTAATACACAATAAATTAATAAACTTCCTAAAATAATAAATTTGCCAGATCCCGACTTGGGCCAGTTGAAAAAATTACAAAAATCGATAAAATAATAAGATAATAATTTTCTGAGTGACCTCTTTATAATTTCAGGTCCCATGAAAATCATAAATCAATAACTATCAAAAAAATAATATTACAATTTAGTGAAAATATGACTCTATAGTTGTTTGTTATCTTTTAAAGTTCAAATCTAGTTGGAGTTCATCTCTAATTTTTCTTATTGCATCCAATAGTTCTAGTTTTGTGTTTTTGTATTGTATCAATACAATGAATTTAGTTTATACGGAAATTTGAAATTCGTCAAATCAGCTAAAAACTCTTTAAATTAATAATTACAATTTATCAATAAAATAATAACTCCATAAATTAATAAATTTCACCGGTCCCTACATTATTAATTTATAGAGTTTTTAATGTACTTGCAATTAGGGGTGTAAGAGGTTCGATTTTGGGATTAAACCAAACTAAACTATGCGGTTTAGTTCGATTTCTAAGCATGAATGGTTCAATTCGGTCTCAAAAATTAGCAAAGCACCTGGTTCAATTTGGTTTGTGGTTTGATCCCTCGAGACCAAACCAAACCAAAATATTATATATATGCATTAAACTAAATCTAACTCCCATTTTGCATTTTATTCAATATTTAGGTAATCCTTTGTTAGTTTCAATGTGATACGTAGTTATCTAAGTTATTGTGCGTTACTTTTCTTCGGCCTCTCTCTTCGTTTAGTCCCTTCCTATGACTTTTCATATCAAATCTTCCTTTTGTATCTCTCACTCGTCCTCCACACACTTTCTCTTTCTCTATGAACATGAACATACAAAAATATTATATATATATATATATTTTTCTCGAAAAGTTGTGTTTTTCAATAAGACATTCAAAATGACAAAGTGAATTTATTATACTCCCTCTGTCCCAAAGTATATGTTCACTCTTCCTTTTTAGTATGTCCCAAAGTATATATTCACCTCCAAAATGGCAATGAATCTTTACATTTCCTCCTAGGGATGGCAATTTCACCGAACCCGACCCGTTTCTGAAACTTTTCGGCCCGAGCGGGCGGGTTTGATAACCAAATTTCAAAACCCGGGGGTTTGGTAACACCATCAGACCCCGCCCGAACCCGACCCGAACCTGACCCGCATGCTTAGTTTATGTAGGGTTTTCCTATTCTGCCCTTATACCACTCCATTATTACCCCCCAATACCTGGTATATATTATTAAGTCCTCTTTGTTGAAGTCTTTGTTAAAAACATAAAAGTTTGTGTTTGTTGGAAATGGGCTAAAGCTCAAATAGGCTGAAGTTATTGAGAGAAAGTGGGTTGAGGCAAAAAAAAAATATGTTGTTGTTCAACCGGGTTGGGTTCGGGCGGGCACGGTTTTAATGACCCTTGGGTCGGGTCGGGTCCGGTTTGAATGGTGGTTTGCTTGGGTCGGGTTTGGGTTTGGGCAAACCCCGCGTCGTACCCGACCCGTTGCCATCCCTATTTCCTCCTACTCATACTCACACCTACTTTACTTTTATACTCATAACACCAATCAACTTGCTATTCCCTACCACACCCTCTCTCTTCTACCTCAGTTATCATACTCACAACACTTAAATCATTTTAACTATTTTAAATTTGTATGTAAATGAGAGGGTGAACATATGCTTTGGGATGAATGGAGTATTTATTATGTGAGAGAGAGAGTATTTGTTAGAAGATGTATTATAAGATGTACTCATTATTTTCATTATTATTATGGGACCAATGGGACTGAGGGACTATTTCTTGTAAGATGGAGGACTAGGGAGTACTAGAATACAACAACGTCATTTCTTTGCATCAAACTTTTGTTAATAGGATTTTTTTTATGAAAAAAATAAACTATTAGCTAAAGTGGGGTGAATGACTTTTATTAAGGATACCTTATTTGCATTTCCAGTTTATTCAATGTCGTCATTCTCTCTTCCTCGATCTGTTACAACAAATATTATTTCGATTATTAGATCTTTTTATTAGAAGGCCTCTTTTCAAGGCAGAGGGTTATCATTAATTTATTGGGATAAAAGAGAACAACCTGAAAATTATGGGGATTTGCGCATTCGGAACTTAGAGACTATTAACATTGCTTTTCTACTTAAGCTTTTATGGAGATGTAGTTAAAATATATGTATAGGTCTTATAATTGTTTAATCTTAATCACACTAGCCATTTAGGGTCCACACTCTTCATTAAATCTACTTAGAATTTTCTTTGTATTTTGGGATCCTTTTAAGCTAGGCGCATGTGTATCACCAATTCTTCAACCGATTAAACCAGCTGATAAGGATTCAGAAGGCAACCGGCAGACAACATGAAAAGCTTACAGATAAGTGAAGTAACCAGCATGGAAGTCTTCACTGACAACTCTACAATCAGCAAGGACAAACTGAAGCCTACTGGTAGTCAACTCAAGATATTATTCATATGAATATAATCAGGTTACATCGTTCCTATCTCTTTGTTGACATTAACTGTTTGATTACTTGTTTGCTGAAAGTAATTTAACTGCTCTTCCATGCTTTTCTGCGCCTGTCTGACACCGAGCTATCTTTAGCTCTAATCTATCTCTTACTTGTTTTTTGCATGTAATTGGTTGAGATAAATGAGTCTTTACCCATCATATTTTACAGGCATGAGTGTACGACATATCTTCAACACTTAATGCTAAAGATTGCGCATTTAATGCTCCTAAGCTAACCGGATCGATATTTAGATATTTAATAGGACATACTTGTGCACAACTCATTAAATATTGTTAGTACTTCTAAACTAGATTATTCTTGTAGTACATTGATTGAGTATCACACCCACCTAAGTGAGATAAGTTTCTACTTATAGAACTTGCCGCTCAAATACACTTGGTCAGTCTTGTATCATGATCCATTAGTGATCCCTAGATTTTAGGTCTTTGTAATCAGCAAAGCTGAGCTTGTAATGGACTAGGAAAAACTGATAGTGCACTTAACCCAAATCCAAGTTCTGACCAAACTTGGTAGAGGACGTAGTAACATTTATGCAATGAACATCTCCAAATACCTGCGTCTTTATGCTTGCACTCTAATGGTTTGACTTGCCGGTTTGAACTCTATCACCAGCACACTTTGTTCTAACTGATTCATTGTCATTTCCTCATACTAATTGCATTCTTACTGCATTGAACTTTTAAGAACACCATTTGCGTTAAAACCAAGCTCAAAATATTTTCTAATTGATTTTGTGTGAGTAAAACCAAGTAACATCTTCTCCGCTGTGCTTGCTGATATTGCTGATAATAATTATGGCTTGCCGATTAGTGACTTAGGATTTTAAAGTGTTTTCTTAGAAAATGTTTATAGGCTATTAACACCCCCTCTAGCATGTTTTCCTACCAATTGGGCCTAACAGGAGACTTCTAAAAGAACTTAATTCCCTTTGGGCGAGTACGGACCCATATTTTACAAGCTGCAAGTTCACAAAATGCGCCTTGGGAATGGAAACAATTAGTCAAACTCTTATGTTTATTCACTTTGGCTATTGTTCATCTAATAGGAAATGGTTTAAACACATTCTTCCAGAAGGAAAAATGGTGTGGAGTTAACATTATAGAGCATGAGGTTATTCCATCGATACCCTAAAGTTGGCACTCTCATTTGGTTAAAAACTATAGAACTACTTTAGGATGACAATTGGATAAGTTACGACATTTTTTATACTCTGAGTCATTAATGAAGATTCAGGCATACCCTTGTCCTATTTTTATTTAGCCTGATTCCTTCCAATGGGGGCCGAGTAGAGGAGAGTGTTTTTCCGTTAAGGATACATATGACTTCCGTATTGGGCTTAAAAATTCAAGTGTTCTCCAACCTTTAATATCATGGCAGTCTCTTTGGAATCTTCCGTGTTGTCGTAGGTTAAAGCATTTCATCTAGGAGGCGAGTCAGGATGTTCTTCTAACTACTGTCAATTTAACAAGGAAGAGAATTCTACAATCTTCTGTGTCCTTTGTGTAATCAAGCTGGAAAATCTATTTGTCATCTAGTGAATGAGTGTAGTCTTTGGTGAAATTCGATGGCATGTACTTTTAACTCCCCTCCTTTCTGCGAGTATGTATATCCATATCTTGTTACATCCATTTTATAAGTCAAAAAACTGGTTTTCTTTAGTTTCAAATCATAATTCGTATTGGTTAGTGTGGCAATTGAGAAATAAGTTTATTTTTAAGTTAGAAAATATTATGTTGAGTAACTTTCGTGTATTGCTATATCCGATGAATGCGGAACATGCTGATTGTTTTCAAGCACACTTGCAAAAAAATATTCTGCAAATTAATATTCATGTGAGGTGTTTTCCTTCTAAATTTACGGAATATAAACTAAATGTTGACGATAAAGCTACATGAAATCCAAGGAGGACTGGTATTGGCTGAATAATCAGAAACAAGTTGGAGGTTTGTGTTGGGGGTTTTAGCCAATCAATCGGAAAAACAACTAATATTGTAGCAGAAGAAATGGCCTTTCGCAATTGTTATTGTGTGCAAAGAATCTGAATATAAATGAGATACATATAGAAAACTGATTCTCTTGTAATTTTTAATATTTTGTGCAGGAGTCTAAAACCATCGGCGGGGCGATACTTTTGTTAACTGGTTGCAGGCAACATATGGACTCTTTTGTGCACGTTTGGTGCTCTTTTGCTTATCGAGAAGGAAATGAGGTGGTAGACTTTTTGGCAAAGAAATCAGTTGAATCAGAAAGTATAAATGAATGTTATGAAAACCCCCCCTTTGTACATGTATCCAAGTTTAATGGGTGTATTTTGTATGGAGACATAACAATGTATCAGTGTGTGACGATGCTTATAAAATAATTGGTGTGTTTCGTTTATGTATGGGCAATGCTAGGGGCACAAAAGAAGTCTACCAAACGATAGATACAAAATGAAGTGACAATATTTTATTTGTTGCATCGATTGTGGACCCGCCACAATTTAATTAAAAGCACCAATAAAATTTTAACACATCATTTTGTGAGCTAAGTTTTGTGAGATTTTTTTGTGACTTTATATTTACCTTTTATTTATGTATATATGCTTGGTTGACAAAAAAAAAACACAAAATGCTAATATCAAGCACGTGCAAACCACGTGTCTAATCATCCCTCATGGTTCACGATGATCTTGTATCAAAATTACTGCCCCCATCTTCCCGGAGTTTATTGCAAAATTGACATGCGTACTTTCAGTTTTTATCAATTTGACTTGCATACTTTAGAAACATCAAATGTATGTTACGTACTTAATGTTTTGAAAATTTTGATATCACTTTTTTAACACCCATTAAAAACATAACGGGACACTCCATCTAGGGGGTGAAAGTGTAAGGATAAAACTTAAAGTCTTAAAACAAGTAAAACAATAAGTAGTGACATTTTCATCAACCCAAGACTCAGCAACACTTTGATCCTGACTCATATTCATCAACATGAAATTGAGAATCGCTAGAATTACTTCGATTCAGACCCCATTAACGCCTCCAAAATCTTCCCGCCGGCTTCAAAAAGCTTTACCTTATCAAACCCATTATCCTTCATCATCTCCACCATTTTTATCCGCCGGCAGCTGGTGGCTGACAATTGTTCCCCAATTCACCCCTACACCAGACGTCGCCGCAGCAATTGTTAACTTCCCACTCTCCGTCAAAATCAAAATCACTGCCGTCATTGTGAAGAACAAGTGATTGGCGATTAGGGATCTTGGTTCGATCATTTTTTGATTTTCCTTTAGATATCTTGAATCAAGAAAGATGAGGGGAGAAAAGGGGGAACAGGGGATTGAAGGTCACACGGAGCCGAAATTGCTTGTTGCTTAGCTGGTGGTTTGGAAGAGGATGATTATAAGTTTACTGGAAGGTGGAAATCGTTGGAAATCGGGTAAAGAGAGGTATTCTAATAAGACGTGGTAGCAGAGGACGTCGCTGATGTTTGTTGGGGAGGAGGACTGGTGGTAGATGTCGGAGGAATGAGTTGGGTACGACGAGGAGGGTGACGGAGGTTCGCCGTGAAAAGTCATCGGCGACGGAGGTGGTGGATAGAAGGTTGGAGAAGTCGGAGAGATCAGGGAAAGGGAATAAGAGATGGGTGATGTTAATGGAGAGTTATTTTGTTTTAGGACTTTAAATTTTATTCTTTACACTTTTATCCCTAGATGGAATGTCCTGTTATGTTTTTAATGAGTGTTAAAAAAATGGTATCAAAATTTTCAAAATATTAAGTGTGCGTGCTCATATTTGATGTTTCCAAAATTTGCAAGTCAAATTGATAAAAACTGAAAGGGCAATGCTAAGCTTACAAAAGAAGGTTACAAAATGAAGGATACAAGATGTGGTGGCGATATTTTATTGGCTACATCGATAGTAGACCCGGCACACTCTAACTAAAAACACCAATACAATTATGAGGTGGTCTCCCATGAGAACAAGGGGATCCGTCTCATGCATGAGACGGGTCGCCCCATGACCCATGGGCATGACCCGCCACGTGGCAGCCTCCCAGAGGTCCAATTTTTTTTTTTATATATTATTTTTTCGGCTTTTCAGCCGTTCACCAAAAGTAATAGTTACCATAACATAATGTAATGACTGTATACATATAAAGTAACATTGTTCATAAGATAACGTAACACATGTTTTACAAAAACAAAAACTCGTTTTACCTATTTTTTCAAATGTAATACTAACTATAATTACATGTAACCCAAATAATATCTAAATGTAATTATCATTTATACTGAAATGTAATAATGCTTTTGTAAAAATGTAAAATATTGTGTATTTTGATTTAATTTTTGAAAGAAAGTAACATTTGAAAAGTAACAACTCATATATGAATGTAATTGTTTGTACAAGTAAATGTAACACTTTAATAAAAGAAATTATAACATATTTCTATAGATAATGTAATACTTTTACATGTAACACTAATCAAGTGTTTTTAGCTCTAAAAATGTAAATGGTTGAATTATTACTTTTTCTATACATATGTGTTACAATTATGTATAAACATTATTACATATAAGTAACACGTTCGTTACATTTTAGTTGTAATAAGTATTACTTTTGGCAAACGAAGAAAACATAGAAAAAAACACTGTTACTTTTCTGTATATATGTATTACTTTTATGTATACAAACTGTTACTTTATATGAATACATTCATTACATTAAGTTATAGTAACTATTACTTTTGACAAACCGAAAAAAACAAAAAAATTTTTTTAAAAAAGCAAAAAAAAAATTTTTTTTTTTTGTTTTTTTTTTGGGGGCTTTTGAGAGGCTGACACATGGCAGGTTCGACCCCTGAATCCTGGAGCCGATTCGTGGGTCAGGCGGGCGGGTCAAAATCCGACCCGTCTCATGGATGAGACGGGCCTTCCATGTTCGCATGGAAATGTATGGAAGTGTTTGTCTACAATTATAACACCTTGAGCCCCATTTTATAACCATTTTTTTGTAACTTTATTATTTTCCAAACTGAAATCAGGATGTCAACTTTCCAATAAACTCCCCCTTCCCGTTACACACCTTCTCTTCTTCTCCGTCGATTACACACAGTCTCAATCCACTAAATTACCCAAATCTACCTCTCATTCTTCCTAGATCTTCCCCAATTCCGGTTACCTCAGCTCAATTCAGATCCCATTCAACCCCAATTCGTAATCAAAATCAAAAATTGAATCTCTAAAACCCCATAAAAATTTCCCAAGCTGGAGCAGTTGAAGACAATCGGAAGGGAGCTCGCAATGGGCTCCCAAGGCGGATTCGGCCAGTCCAAAGAGTTCCTCGACCTAGTAAAATCAATCGGCGAAGCTCGATCCAAAGCCGAGGAAGATCGCATAGTCCTCCACGAGATCGAAACCCTAAAACGCCGCATCACCGAGCCGGACATCCCCAAACGGAAAATGAAAGAGTATATCATTCGCCTAGTTTACATCGAGATGCTCGGACACGATGCCTCCTTCGGATACTTTCACGCCGTGAAGATGACCCACGACGACTCGCTCGTATTGAAACGCACCGGTTACTTGGCCGTCACGCTTTTTCTCAATGAGGATCATGATTTGATTATACTCATTGTGAATACGATTCAGAAGGACTTGAAATCGGATAATTATTTGGTGGTTTGTGCTGCTTTGAATGCTGTTTGTAAGCTGATTAATGAGGAGACTATTCCGGCTGTGCTGCCCCAGGTGGTTGAGCTGTTGGGGCACGCCAAGGAGGCGGTTCGGAAGAAGGCGATAATGGCGCTTCATCGGTTTTATCAACGATCGCCGTCTTCTGTCAGTCATCTTGTTTCTAGTTTCAGGAAGGTGGGTTACTTCTGCATGTGTACTTTTCTTTCATGTACCTGGTGCTTTGGTGATTTCTACATATATTGCATTTTATTGGGGTGGTTATTTTGTGCTTCACTCTGTAATAAATGGCTCTTGTTATTTGATTATGTCGTTGAGCTGATCAGCTTTAGAGTAATAAATTGGGTGCAATAGTATGGTAAAAATCTTTGTTGGCATATGTTGATTTGTTGTGTAGAGTTGCAGGTTCTTCTGTAAGTGATGATCAAGGAAGCATACGGTTTTCAAAGAATCATCATGTGCACCAAGATTTTTTCTTTACCAAGTTTGTCACGTTATCGCTACTCCGTTCAATTTTCTAGAAAAAGAGGTTTAGTGTCATGAAGTTTGCGCAAATGGAGTATGGCAGTTCATTTTTATATTTGATTGTTGAACATGGACGTTATGCTAGTGCTCTTAGTTAGTTTGTTGATGTGTCTGACCACTTAATGCCGTTACAGAAATGGAAATGTAATTAATGCGAGGCTTAAAATTAAGAACACTTGAGAGAGTGATTAACAAAGAAATATTGACGCCTTTACTCTCTACCGTGAAATAATCTTTGACTGATGTTGGTTTACATCTTAACTAACTAGTGCGTGGATGTGAGTTCAAATTGGTCATAAAAGATGGCAACCCTTTTGACTGCTAAGTTGATGTTTAAGTTTGATCTTGATTTATGTCATATCAAGCTAAAGCAAACGTCGGTATACAACTGGTAGCAGGAATAATAGTTCTTACTTGTTTTGCTAGCATGAACATTGGCCAATCTGAAACTGCAGGATAAAAACTCTAACTACCTTCATTGATTATATAACTTCTAGATTACATCGATAATAAAATCATAAAATTTAAATGGTGAAAGAGTTTTACTATTATCAATGAAGGTCGTCCTCACGGATTAGAGTCTCCATGGACCGTTGGCCTGATTTTCTGCCTCTGAGAATTGACAATGCCCTTTGACAATTAGCCTCTTGAATAGGATCTGAACAATGCATAAGTCTACTTTGGGTAATCTGCCTTTCTATGGCTTCTTCTTCTTCTAGATCCAAGGATGAGGTAAGGGGATAATCAATGGAGATGACTAGTCTGGAGTCTACTTGGCTCCATATAATAACTCCGTATTTTACAGTCTAGCCTTTATTCAAAAGCCAACCATATAATTAACTTCTTCCCCTATTATTGTTTTCCCGAAAACTTCATCATTAACATACTTATTGCAATAATGAACTTTTGAAATTTGAAATCTTGAAGAATATACATGTATAAATGTGAACACATCGTGTGTGCCACCATTGCTTGTTTCCTTTAACCAAACCAAGATACGAAGATTTCATTTTCATTAATTGTTTGGGTATAGTTACTGCAGAGGCTTTCACGATGTCACTGCAGGATTGCTAGCCTTCTATTCGATTATATGATAGTATATGAATATTCTTAAGGCTTTATGGGTGCCAATTGCGTCCATTGTTATTGCTTCAAGCATTCAAGGTTGTTCTACCTCCAAAGCAAATTACATATGGATGTCCATTTTAAAGTATATACAGACTTTGATCTTTGGTCTATCGTTCATGTGTTTTCTCTTATTTTTTGTTAGTCATTGCAGGAGTGTAAGCCTCTACTTGATATTATAATTGCATTATGAAAACTCTTAAGGCTGTGTTGAGTCAATTGTGTCCACTTTTATTTGTTCTTGAAAGTCATTGTTGCCGCAAACACTGTTCTTACATTTTGTGATATACTTTCATCTTTGCAGAAGCTTTGCGACAATGATCCAGGCGTTATGAGTGCTACTCTTTGCCCTCTCTTTGATCTCATTACTATAGATGTTAACTCTTATAAAGATTTGGTTGTTAGCTTCGTGAACATTCTCAAGCAAATAGCTGAACGCAGATTGCCGAAGAGTTATGATTATCATCAGACCCCTGCTCCATTCATACAGGTAGCTACTTAATCTCTCTGCCCAGTTGCAGTTAATTGCTTTGATTTTGTTGAAATGCTTGTTGCTTGAAATGCAATTACAAAGATGGTAAATGGGATGGTTTTTGTGAGCGCTTTTATTTTCTTGCAGAGAATAACAAGCTATATACTTTAAGCTACATTAAGATAGCAGAATATTAGTGAAATATATGACTTGAAAAATTTGAACGTGTCACTCCCGTGCGCCTCTTTCCCGCGTTCGTGCCTCATTCTTGCGGAAGCACAATTTCCCGCAACGTGTGCCCTTTACCGCACCCGCGCTCTTTCCGCGATGTGTGGCTTATAGTCTGTCAAGTATTTCCGACGATTAGACAAGGTCGCGAAAAGTCTTCTTTCCACTATTTGGGATCACCAAGGAGCAGCGGATTGGAGGCTGAAATAAAGAATTTTGCCACGTTGCCTAGTCGTAGGGTTACACGTCGCCTAGCTGGGTTTAAAAAGAAGAATTGCGGTATGGTCCAAATACTATGGAGTATGGAGTCATTTGCCCCTCACATGGGGCCAATCCTACAAAATAACTCTTAAGGGTATTCATTTGGGGTCCTCTCTCTCACTAAAGAGACTAATCCCGGAATGGCTTGTCTCTCCCAAAAACCCTTTTCCTATTCCACTCCTCCTCTTCATTGCTCTTCGGTTGTTCGTGTAACGCCAATCTTTACCCCAAAAAAACTTTAATTATCCCGGAGGACATAGTACAAACAACATCATCGCATCAGAACTGTACTGAACTTATTTGTGAAAGAATGCTACATGAAAGGAAAACATAACATGGAAACTTCAATCTATATCCGAAAAAACTAATTATCCCGGAGGACGTAGTACAAACAGCATCATCGCATCAGAACCGCGGTGAACTTATTTATGAAAGAATGCTACATGAAAGTAACACATAACATGGAAATTTGCAACTTGTGTTGGGAGCAGCCCTAAGCATTTGAAACTGGCTGAAAGTATGGTCTTGCAGCGGGAATTAAATAGAGTTGCGGACTTGGGTTGAACTGAAGTGCAGTAAAACTTGTTGGCAAAACAATGTGTAAATTTAAAGACAATAAACCTTCCTTTCTTCTCATGCAGACAATGAGTTTTTTTTTATTTTTTTTATTTTTTTTATTTTTTTTTATTTGATAGGATGTAGATAATGAAAGTTAACTACATGTTCAGCAGGATAAGACCTTTAGACCAATGGATTAGCTAGTTGTAAACTATTAACATCAAAATAGTAATGAGTAGTTTGATCCATGAATGACCACTAAATTTCCATGTTAAAAGTTGTAAGGCTAAAGTGATAAACCTATTACCAGGGTCTGTGTTGGGTATGCTTATTATAAACTACTCCTTTTACCTTAATTTGATTGATCCCATGACCATATTTTAGTTTTTTGTACTTTAGGTTTCATTGTAAGAAGTTTCAAAAACTTCATTAGTTAAGTCCATTACTAGTTTACTTAGGCTTAGAAGATCAGCACCTCAAATTTTGAAGAACTACTGTTTCGTGGTAAGCTAAGTCTGCCTACCTCATCAAGCTACCACTCCTGCTGTTGCTGCTGAACATGCTACCGCATAGGCAGCTACCGTATAGGTAGCTACCGTATGGCTTATGCTACCGCAAGAAGACTAGCTACCGCACTACAAGGTAAAGACCAAGAAAAGACAAGTTTGATCTAATTAACCATGGTCACACTAGTGTCCAAATCTTTTGGTTAAATTAGAACGTTGCAAAATTCAAATTTGAATTTCACTACAAGGTAAAGACTAAGAAAAGACAAGTTTGATTCTAATTAATCATGGTCACACTAGTGTCCAAACCCTTTGGTTAAATTAGAAAGTTGCAAAATTCAAATTTGAATTTGGTTGTTATGTCTGGTACAAGATAGTACACCTTGACCACTAACTTCTGCAACTAAAAGACAACAAAGAAATAAGCACCAATCAGAATTCACCAGCTCATTATCTTCCAAACTTGTCCTCCAAGAATTCAAACAGCTACCTCTCTCATTCAAGGCTATAAATAGGCCTTGTGTTCTTCATTGAACAATTGCTGAGATTCAAAGAGAGAAATTGATGTCGAAATTCTTGGTGATTGAAGATCATACTCAAGATTTATAGAATCCTTCGAATCTTCAAGCCTTCACCTTCAAATCTTCAAAGATCTCCAGCAACCTTCAAGCCCAGCAAATCTCAAGCCTCACATAAGATTCATTAGGCTCTTGATCATATAGATTAAAAAGAGCTCTTGATTCTTACACACACTCACCCCGATTGATTAATCACATAGATTGCATTATTAGGGATACACTGGTCTAAGTTTAGGATTTGTTCATCATAGAAAATAGGTGTTGATTCAATACTTCATCTCTGTAATCTGTACTCAAGAGAATCAATATAAACCTCCATTCAAAATCCAAGTCTGACCATCGTGGTAAAGGACGTAGATCTTTTAACAAATCGAACCTTTCCAAATCATTGTGTCATTTACTTACTGCAATTTACTTTTTGCAATTTACTTTCAGCACTTGTTCTCATTGTTCATATTAATCTTGTTTGTCGTTTAGTGTTTGATCCTTACAGCCATTCAAACTATTGTGAATTGTGTTTGTTGCCTAAGTTACTACCTTTGACTACTTATCAATTTGCCAAACTTCTTAGACACAAGCTTTCATTTTTTAACCTACCTAGCTAGTACCTCTACCTACCGCAAGTTGCCTACCGCATAGGCTACCACACTTGCTACCGCAGATTTATCTACCTCATTTGTCTACCGCAAAATCAGTCTACCATATCTTTTAATCATAAAATCAAGTCTAACTTGTTTTTATCGAAAACCTCCGCTGTGCATATTACTCTTGATCTAGTGGTTTTCAAGTGACCACAAAATTCATAAAGTAAGCATAAGGTTGAATTTTGAAAAAGGGTTAAAATTTTAAGTAGTCTATTCACCCCCCCCCCCCCCTCTAGCCTCCTTTTCATTTCCTTGTTGTGTCTTTGGGACCAACAGTCTGATTGCTGGGGGATTGGAATGTTCTGCTGAGTAGCCTAATCATTATTAGGAATCTGTTTGGTTTTGATCCATGAAGCTCTCAGGTCACTCATCACTAGGGAGAAATCAATCTGTGAACGCAGCTGACAGGAGTAGTTTGTCTATGTTTTGAAACATGAAAACGATGGAGGATGGTTCGAAACCCATTGAAGGACTTGCACGTCCTGTTAATTCTGTTAATGAGAAACTAGAAAAATGCCTGAAAACTTTATCTACAATAGTTTTGTCTGCCATGAATTGATTGCTCAAATGGGCCACAAGTAGGAACATGTCGAACTAAATAAATTTTGCTTAGAGAGTGTTCAGTTTAAATATGGGATTTTTTTTGCACTTTTTAGTGGTCTCATTACCTTTTTTGGTTTTCAATTGTTTTACTTTCAAAATCTTCTACTTTTTAGAGTAAATATGTGGATAATTTCAATTCCATATGTTGGTGTATACTTTAGAGACATCTCTTGCAGTGCTAACTGTTAGATGAGGCTGAAATTTTCATGCGCTGATTTTTTTCCTGACATTGACAATTAGTACCATCTAAATGTTCTATTGGAGATTTTTATCTTTCATTGTTCTTTTCTAATCATTGAGTTCTTCCCATTTAGCAACATGTCTGTACATGTGCAGATTAAGTTGCTGAAAATTATGGCAGTGCTCGGTAATGGAGACAAGCAGGCTAGTGAGCAGATGTACACTGTTGTTGGTGATATAATGAGAAAGAGTGATACAACTAGTAATATTGGAAATGCCATTCTTTATGAGTGTATATACTGCGTTTCATCTATACATGCCAGTCCTAATTTATTAGAAGCTGCAGCTGATGCAATTGCAAAGTTTTTGAAGGTCCACGGTTTGGAGTTTACTCAAATGTTTGACTCTCTTTTTATATTCTTTTGAAACTAAAAAATGCATCTATGATGAGAAGTTTCTTTTGGTTATGATATATTGCATTTAACTTGGTGTTCTTTTCTGCATTGCAGAGTGATAGTCATAATTTAAAGTATATGGGCATTGATGCTCTTGGTCGATTGATAACAATGAGTCCAGAAATCGCTGAACAACATCAACTAGCAGTGATTGATTGCTTAGAGGTGATAAAATGATATCATTTCAAATTAATCTGTAATAGCTATTGATCTAGTTTATGTATCTGTTGAAGGTTGTGACTGATCTTTTGTTAAAATATGACACTACTTGCTGGTCTCTCTCTCTCTCTCTCTCTCTCTCTCACTCACTCACTCATGGTTTAAGCTCTTGATTGACTTGTTAACATAACTCGCTGTTAGTCATCCCTCTTGCATTAGTTTCTACGAGTCCCCGTTTTGGTTGCTGATACTCCTTTGTTGGCATCTCCACGTCTGCTCCCGCCAGATGTTAGGAGGTTATTCGATGTTTCAGAGGTTTTTCTAAGCATTTTTCTGATTTTCAATATTCACTGTTTTAGAGAATCTATCTTCTGCGCATGTGCCTTCTCTTTTATACTTGTGGCCTTCATTTCTTTGTCTGATGTATATCTCCTGAAGTGGGAGTTCTTGACATGCTTAAAGAAATCATTGGAAATAATGAAGTGATTTATAATTTGAGTACTGATATACTGGTTGCTTGTCGTCATTTGATATTTTCTAAAATATAGCTAGTTCCTACTAATCCATAAATCATAGTGTAAAGGTGCAAATGATTTTACTATACTTGCGTTTCCTTCTGAAGAGATTACCTTTATAAGGATGCATCAGAGTAGTTGGGTAAAGGCTCTGTCATCCAATTGTGCCGTTAACAGTAATGAAATGCACAAATTAATTTATTTATGATTCAACTAGTTCATTGATTTACTATTATAAGCAGTATTAGATTTTTTTATCATTGAAAAGGATAAATTGAAAAATTTATCTAAAATGGAGTGCTGCTATAGTTTAGTCTTGTTTTTCTTTTCTTGGATACGGGCTTCTTGTCCATCCTTTTGTAGATTGGTCTTCCATTAATATAATTTTCTTTTCCTATCAAATAAAAGTATCAAAATTTGAAGCCTAGTCGTATTGAGGATTTGCAATTAACATGCAGAATTTGGATGAAACATTGAGTGTAACGGTGATATGCCATGGTGGCACCGGTCATCAAATGAGTCTTGGGCACACTCATTGGTTGAACTTTTTAACTCTTCCAAAAATCTAAGATTGGTTGGTTGGGATGCCATGTGAAGTTATCACTATTACAGTAAAACAAGATCCAATGATTTGGGTGACAATTTAGCCCTGCACAATAATGTTAACTGCCACTATTTTGGTTAAGCTGTTTCTTCTTCCTGCGAGATCTTCTACCATTGGCCCATGTTATGGTTAATTCCTTAGAAGGGAGATAGCTTCTTTTTCCTCTCATATTCTTGCTTCCAATCTCCTTTCACATGAGCACCCTTGATATTAGTAGACATTACTTATCAGCATTAGATAATCGTAAAATTTCTTGTTCAGTACTGTGTTCTCATACTCTTATTACTGGGTGAGAAATGATATAATGCAGCTTACTCTGTAAATTTGTGCATTATGTTATCAACTAGAACATAGGAGTTTAAGATATTGTTCCTCGCGCATTAAAACTACTGTAAGGGTTAGCTGACTATGTCAGACATTTGGGGCTGCAACTAGTAGTCAATCTCTTGTTTGCTCATTGACTGACAGTTTGAAGGATTTCTATGAATTGCTTATGTGACATGTCTTTGTACCACCACATAGGAGTGTAGAATTTTTTAAATTTTGGATTGGCATCGATGGCAAAGGATGGGAATACCTTTTAAAACAATCAAATTACTTCGAGGAATTCTCTCTGGTCGCATTGGTATGCGGAACTAGTTCAGTTAATCGTGTAAAGCACTTTAATGGATGAGATGTAGCATATAACACTTGTTTTAGTTGCTCAAGAATGCATTATGCTGTTCTGGTGATGGTCTTGGATAGTATCCATCAGAGACAGTTTTGAGACTTGATTTACGTTGAAGTGTGCAAAGAGGGAACCTCCCCTCCCCCTCCCCATCGACTTTAACAGCAATGGCCTGAGATTGATGAGTCTTCTCCTCCTTTTCATAAATAATTTACTTAAGAAATAGATTTCTCAGTTGTTTAAAGGGTATTTGACAGCACACTCGTCTTTAGTTTACATATCTGAGAAATTGATTTCTCAGTTTTTTATACTTAGAAGGTGTGAACGACTGAGAAATGAATCAAAAATTAATTTTTTAGTTTCTAATTTTGAACCATGTGATGCGTGTACTTGTTTGATCCTGCTACGGTGGTTTCAGATTATTTTTTTCAATTTCTAGTAAGAACAAAGTCATCGGTTAAAATGCCAGCTTGGTAATAGGCATATATGATACTCTGCGACTTCGCCAAGAAGCAATAAGGGTCATATATGCTTGAAGATTCTCAACTAATCTGCTTAGCAGAGTGTGTAACATAGTAGACTCTCTCAACCCTACCCGTAAACAAAGATGAGAATGCATATCTGGAACTATGATAAAGCTTAAAAAGACATATAGCAGAGCAGTTGATTCCTTTCTTATGAGTTACCTCTCTTAATTTTGTGTTGTAGTTACGTAGTCTGCGTGGAACCGCTTATGTGTTATATTTGTCTTCAATTGAACTCTGAAGCTGAAAAAGTTTGGTGTAGTGAACATAAATATCTTGTTATGTATATGTAGTTAATTATGCTTTGTCATGCAGGATCCAGATGACACTCTGAAGCGGAAAACTTTTGAACTGCTATATAAAATGACAAAATCCTCCAATGTAGAAGTGATTGTGGACCGCATGATCGACTACATGATTAGCATCAATGATAATCATTACAAAACCGATATAGCATCTAGATGTGTAGAACTTGCAGAGCAATTTGCACCTAGCAACCACTGGTTTATTCAGGTTTGCTTTTGTTGATTCACTGATTTCATAAGCATTTATGTCCTTAAACTCTTAATTATCAGCTTCTTCTTACTTGTTCACTCTACAGACAATGAATAAAGTATTCGAGCATGCGGGGGATTTAGTGAATGCAAAGGTCGCACATAACTTGATGCGGTTGATCGCTGAGGGCTTCGGAGAGGAGGATGCGGATAGTCAGCTGAGATCATCTGCTGTATGTAATCTAGCCAAAATTCCTTTTTATTTCTGCTAATGCATGTATTTGTTTAAAATTAGATTTGCTGCTTCCTAGGTAAGTGCTTCATGTGACATTGTGATTAGATTGCTGATGTTTGATGGGCATCTCTGCCTCCCATTCCACGCCCCTCTTCTTCATATTAATGTAACAATGTAGGTTTCCGAATGATATGATGCTTCAGCAGAAGAAATTAAATATGCATGCACGCTTAATTTATTCTGATCTTTTGCACCTTGCAAGATAGTTGCTTCATTTATGATATACACCGTTGTTGTTTAATGACTTGCTGGCAATGTTTGGGTATCCTGTAAATCCTTCATCTTCTTTCTCTTTGCAATGGTTGAAAGAGGGAAACATTTTCCTATATTTTATCTTACAAATTACTTATGATTGAGAAATTTGACATGATTAATGGCAAAACTTCTTCAGTCACTAGTATTTCAATGCACGTTTAACTTGAACTACTTTTTGGGTTCAGGTGGAATCTTATTTGCGTATAGTTGGAGAACCAAAGCTTCCATCTACCTTTCTTCAGGTAAAGTCAGACAAATTGATTTTTTCTATTCTAGTATTTCTCGCTTGTTGTATATATATATATATATATATTTACTATAATTAAAATGCAGGTCATATGCTGGGTGTTGGGGGAATATGGTACTTCTGATGGTAAATATTCAGCCTCCTATATCAGTGGGAAGCTATGTGATGTGGCAGAGGCACATTCAAGTGATGATACCGTGAAGGTATGTGCAGTAGTAGTATTTATCATAGTGAATAATTATGCTTAGTAGTTTCTTTTGTCAGAATTTATGGGACAGTGGCTCATTTCGTGACGAAAACTGTTTTGTAATTGCTTTCTTATTTTGTATTTCTTTCATCTTGACGCTCCTTATGTGTGTTTGTATGTTCCTCAGCTACATTATTCTACCCATAATTTCTAATACCAGATTATGTCCTACATTGTTGTGGTGAAACTAGGGTATGCGGAGAAAAGGTCTTGAATTGATGTATGGTCATGCTATAGATGCATGTTCACATGGATAGAGGAGTTTTTTTTTTTTTTTTTTTTTGTTCTTGTAGATAATGAAGAGTGATCTGAGTGTTTGGTTGCGTGCTCTTTTCCTTTTGAAACTCAGAATGATGTATGGTCATGCTATTATTGATACATGATCACTTTGTGATATAGTTAGATGCAAGGACCAACACCGTACTCGAGAAAGGCTCACAAGGATCAATTATTATGGTGTAAAATCCATATAAGATTAATCTGTGAAAAAAACTTATAACTCCCGTTTACCTAGTGGGTATAAAACTTGGACATGTTTGTCTGATTAGCACTAGGCTCCTATATTTTGATTGAATATGAGAATACGATTTGTCTTTTCCCATTATTTGATAATCTTCAGCCACTATTATCCCTCAGCATGTCATCCCAAAATCCTTATCTCTTTCTGTCTTCTTTTAGAACTCTAGGCAAAATGTTTTAACTTGTCTCTTAGAACTTTAGTTCCTTCCCCAGAAACAACTGCATTAATGTTTTTTGCATTATTTTCAGTATAACCACCAATTTTTCAATTTTTTTTTTTTTTTTTTAGAAACATAAAGCTAGTGAATCTGAGTCTCTACCTTTATCTCTACTAAGTTTTCCTTCGTTGGTCCTTAAGAAGTAACAGAGCATGCACATGACTAGCTCTTGGGCAGAGCAGTAAATGTTTGCTGACCGTGAGAGAAATACAATGAACTAATATTGATTACATTTGTAAGATATCTACTTAATTTAGGCATTGATTGTGTACTTCCATGCTTCAATGGACCATTTCTGTCTTTTAGACATTCTCCTAATTAATCTGGTACATTTGTTCTTAAAACCAAATAAATACAGTATGTCATCTTATTTAGCTTGTGACATATAATTCCATGCATTCCGTATATTTAAGCCTATCTCATCCAGAGTTTCAGATCTGAGTTATGATCCCTTCTGATTTCCACACAAGTTACTTTCCCTTCTTATTTTGAAGGCATATGCAGTGACCGCACTTATGAAAGTCTATTCATTTGAAATAGCAGCTGGAAGAAGAGTGGACGTGCTACCTGAGGTAGGTAATCTTAACCTTCGTTCTTTCCTTTTGAAGTAAGTTTGTTTTTTAATTTAACTGAAATGCCAAACAGGCTAACTCTTGCACTTCAACATACTGATTGATAATCTGACCGTTGATGAGATGCTAGTTATCAAAGTTTTCTGCTGTACGTCGTGTTGAAGTTTCATAAGAAATATGCAGGGATAATTGATTTGCCGTCATTCTTGCTAATGGTTTTTGGCCTCTTTGCACCAGATCTTCTTTTTATTCTAAAAATTATTGAGAAGCTTTGGGGACATTAGGGAGCGGAAGATTATATTTTCTTCATAGATGACTGTGATTGATGGGGTGGAGAAGGAATGTAGGATTCATTGGAGGATGTGATCTATTGGTGTTGTCTTGACTCGAGTCTGAGGAGGTTTTGTCTAATGAGGATATGAGATTATCAGAAACAGATTTGGCAAGGAAAGAGTAGTACATGGAAACATATCTTAAAGTCCAACTTTTAAGAATCAGGGGGTGAATGCATATGCAAATAATTATATATATGTATCTTTTTTTCATTTAAAGTCAGACTGAGTGTAGACTGGCATTTGAGGGCTTGGATTAATCTGTAGTGAAATGGAGAAGCCTCCTTCTAGGAAGAGACTCTGCAAGATTTTACTTAAGATGGTCGAATATAAGGCTACCACTAAAGTGGTTTATCTGTTTCCTTCTGTACTCTCCTGGAAAGCTGGTTATGGTCAGTTGATTTCACGCGATTAAAATGGTGTGAATAAGAGACTAAATTCAACTTCTGTTGCTCTTGCTCCAACGGAACTTAGATGCATAATATGTGTGGCTTATGAGATTGATAAGGTCTGTAACAATTATGTTACGCAACTGAATGACGTCCTATTATATTTTCATGGTTCAGAGTGTTTTTTGGGTTGTTCCAGATCTGGGATGCTGTTTCTGATTGCTTACCATGTCGTGGTTGAATCAATTGTTTCGTAGAAAAGCTATGGATCTTAAGTTGGGTTTTGGAAGACTATGATACGTTCAGTAAGCTTTTACCCTGAACTTGTGGATTGAAGAAATCTGGTTAAAAATTGGTTCTTAGGGGGTTAGTTGTTCTCAATTTCAGCTGTCCATTAGGAGCAGTAGTATTGGTTGTCCTAAGTGAAGTTCTGAGAGCAGGTTCATTGTCCCTTTGTTTTTTACTCGTGATACGCATGCCGTTAGCAGGATAATATCCAGGGAGTAGGTGTGGGTTAGGGCTGTGTTAATTTGTTGATGATAAGGGGTGGGGCGAGGTCTGTGTCTCTTTTGCAGTTGGTTTAGAGTGCCATTCTTGTCCTTATATGGGAACAATATACAAGAAAGGCTATTGACTTTATTACTTAATTCGGAAGTCTCGCTTCTCAAGATTCATCTTCGTTCACTGTGTGGAATTAATTTGAATGTCAAGATAAACCTGTCTTGTGCGGGGCAATGGAATTTATCTGGACGCCAAGGGAGCGGTTTTGCTCCTCGTCTCATGACTGTAAGATTTTGAAGTAGAGTGGTTCATCAAACTTCTTTACCGCCTTCAGCTGTGGAGGATTTTTGAGGTGTTGCTATGAGAGATAGGACACCTATGTTTAACCGGTATTTCTCTTTGGATTTCCTTTTATCTGTCTTCTGTTTTTTCGGGCCCCTAGCTGAAGGTTCTTCCACTTGGCCACGAATCTTATAAATTCTTAAGATGTGGTTGTTGGTATGAAGATTAAACGATAATTGTAGACGCATTAAGTGATAGTTGCTTATAGAAATCAATTTTTGATCTTTGGATTTCATCCTCCGTTTATTTTGTTCATACAAACATTAAAGCATAATCCCTTAATTGGCAATCCTTTTCCTTGTTGCAGTGCCAATCCTTGATTGAAGAATTATCTGCATCACACTCAACTGATCTCCAGCAACGTGCATATGAACTTCAGGTTGTCATCGGTCTAGATGCACACACACTAGAGAATATAATGCCTTTAGATGCAAGCTGTGAAGACCTTGAGGTAATTGTCTAATGCTAGAATCTTGATTTTGCTGATTCATTTTTATTTTTATTATGCTTCTCTGGAGGTGGTCTAAGTTATTTTTGGGGGGGGGGGGGGGGGGTGTGGTGTTATACATTAGTACCTTATTTATACTTATCATTTTTATTATGTGGTGGTCTTGCAACTGTTTTAGTTTGACATATGGCTTTCAGTATGTAATTACGGTTAGTGTTTGGAATAATTTCAGGAATAGAAAAAAAAATTACTAGGTCTCTGGAAATGAAAATTTGTTTATAGTTGGTACCCAATGATGGTGCTCGGAGGCTCATACACAAAAAGATTGATCCGTACCGAAAGCTTCAGCAAGAAGCTTCACCACTGCATTAATTTTCTTGTGGTCATACGTTTTCAGCTCTGATTTGGGTTGGGATTCTTGAAAGAATCATTTGTATTTAACCATAGTGATTATAGGATATACAACAACAACAGCAAAGCCTTGGTCCCAAATGATTTGTGGGTCGGCTAACATGAATCCTCATGTCATTGTGAAAGAAAAAATGTAAGAAAAAAACAGTTAAAAAAAGAAAAAACTGTTGGGAATAAAATTTTTAAAAAAATGAAAAGAGAGAGAAGAAGAAAAGAGAAAAAAAATATGATAAAAAAAGAACAAATATATAATATAGAGGAAATGAAAAAAAAATATAATTACAAAAAAAAAATCACCCCATTACCACATGAATTTTTGCCCCTCCACTCCAGTCTCTTCAACACCACATTTTCATCCAATCTAAATAAACTCATATCGTTATCAATCACATATATCCAAGTTTGCTTCGGCCTTCCCATATCCCTCACGAATTTATCACATCTCCACTATTCAGGTCTCCTAACCGGTGCATCACTCGGTTTACGTCTCACATGACCATGCTACCTCAGATAATTCTCCCCCATTTTATCTTCAGCGGGTGCAACTCCTACTTTACCCCTGTTCACCTCATTCCTTAATTGATCCGTTCTTGTATGCTCACACGTTCATCGTAACATACGCATCTCCACACATTCATCTTATGAACGTGACACTGTTTCACGTTCCAACATTCAGTGCCATAAAGCAGTGTTGGCTGGCTTGATTGCTGTGCGGTAAAATTTTCCCTTTAATCTATATGGGGCATGACGTGATCACATAACCAACCTGCTTTAATCCTGTGAGCCACATCTCCATGTAATTCTCCATCCTTTTGGATAATAGATCCAAGATAGCGAAAAAAGTCAGAAGCTTGGACAAATTTTTCCATCAAATGCGATCACCCCTGCCTCCGGCTTCCAACTCTGCTGAATTTACACTCCAAAATTTTCAGTCGTGCTTCTGCTCAGTCTAAAACCACAATATTCAAAAGTTTGTCTCCATAATTTCAACTTACTTTCAACACCTTCTTTGCATCACCTAATATACAATGAAACAACATATACCCGCTTGTTAAATCATTACTACCTCGGCCCCAAATGAATGTTCATTTTTGTTCTTGATCCAGAACAAAGATGAAATAGTGGTAATGAGCTTATGCATGTTACAGTTGATATCTGTTTCTAATATTCCAGTTTGATTTGCTTTTTCTTTTTAAAATATTATTATTCTATGGGAAACTTAACGAAGATGTTTTCTTAATTTTCTTATAGATTGATAAGAGCCTTTCATTTCTAAATCGTTATGTCCAAGATTCTTTGGAGAGTGGTGCTCAACCCTACATCCCCGAGAATGAACGATCCGGAATCCTAAATATCAGCAACTTAAGAAACCAAGATATGAACGAAGCCTCAACCCATGCACTTAGGTTCGAGGCCTATGAGCTTCCTAAACCCACAATGCCAACAAGGACTCCTGCAACATTGATCCCTCAACTGAACTTGTTCCCAGTACCAGAGCCATTCTATACAAGGGAGATCCACCATACTCCAACTGTGGCATCTGTATCTGATAGTGGCCCATCCGAACTAAGACTACGGCTCGATGGGGTTCAGAAGAAGTGGGGTAAGCCAACTTACTCATCCCCCTCCCCTTCAACCTCAACCTCTGACTCACACAGGACTACTAACGGCGGCCCACAATCTGACGTGGCAAGTAGTGGAAAGTCTATTGCACGTGAATCTTCTTACGAGTCAAGAAGCCACAAGTTGAGATTGACCCGGAAAAGCAAAAAGCTTGCTGTGTCACTGTTTGGGGTATTTCGAGGGTTGAAAGAAAAGGTCAACTGTTGACCATATGACTTCAAAAAACAAATAACTATGCATCAGATAAGTCTCATGTACAAAGGGAGTGACAACTTCAGAACCTCCTTAACTGAAGACAACCCCAACCTCCTCTGATTTGCTTGACTGGTGAGTCAACTGTTACAAGTAGTGCTCAATCTGTGGAC